>BQNB010156814.1:0-15226 GCA_026074375.1 Tanacetum coccineum | reverse complement strand
TCTTCCCGGTTAAATATACGTATTATATATTATATACATATCTTTTAAGAGTGAATTTTTCTTAGGGAATTTTCTTAATTACTCTTGTGGTATTATATATCGTATATTTTATTAGTGTATATAAAAATCTACATCATTGTCACATTCAAAAGACTTTTTCCATTTTAAAAAGGCAAATGAGTGAAAATGAGGATAGATATCATGACATTGTTCTAGATCTTGAGGCCAAACTGAAAAAGAATGGTGATCTAATTTTGAAACTTAGCAATTCCTTACAAGGAATGTTTATGCTTAGACCAAATCCATTGTCTGTGTATGATCAACAATTAAAACATGGTTTAGGGTACCCAAATCCTTATACACTCAAGCAAGCAATTTCTCAATGTCCAAAGTTATATCTTGCCTCTAGTTTAGGTAATTTAGATATTTCTTTGAATGTTAGAAATACTGAGGACACTCTTGATGATGCTTCCAAAAGTCAACAAAAAGTGTACGAAAAAATAAATGATCCAATTGCTGTTGCAAATAAACATAATTGTTGGACAATTGATTATGCACAAATAAATGCTCTCTATAAAGAATTTGTTCCTCAAAAAGAACTTTCCGCTGAGCAAAAATATTTTTCATCTTCTTTTATTCCTTCTGACAAGAATTCAAATGCAACTCCTTTTATCCCGACATCAATGCCGAGTGAGACACCGTTGATAATTGAATTAGATAAAATAAAAAATTGTTTTCAAAGGTTGTCTGAATTAAATCAAAAGAACTGTAAGAGAGCAAGCATTTTTTATACATCACCTGAAGAACTATAACTCAATGATTTTTGTCAAGATCAACTCAAACCAATTGTTAACGAGTTGCAATTCTATTTTGAATTCTTTAAGACACTATTTCAGAGGAATATAAAAGAGATGAAATATGTTTTTGAGTCTGCAGAAAGTGAACTTTGTGAACTAGAGAAGCAAAATGATTTTTTGAAAGATCAACTTTTTGGGAAGTATCTCTCAAGCTATGAAGTTGAATTCAGTTGTTGCTAAATCATGAATGCTGATAGACAATTCACTCTTACTGAAGTGAACAACTTAAAAAGAATATCCATCGAGATTTCAGAGGGTCTTGCAAAGCATGAAATAAAAAATCTGAAACAAAGATGTTCAAAGGTGTGAAAAGCAAAGTGTTGATTTTGAATTAAAGTTACAAAATGAAAAGAAAAAACATAAATGAGATTCAAGTTTTAAGAATAAAAAACACTGCAGATACCTCTTGATTATTCTTGGATTTCAAAAATGGTAAAAAAAACTTGAAGATGGAACGTGTCTTTGGATTTTATGTGCAATCTTTGATAAATGAACAGTGTACAATGTCAAATTAGAATATCTCAAAGTTTTATTTCAATAAAAAAGACACGATCTCAAACTCATACGGAAAGGACGAATTAATTGCTCATGTTTCTGAGATTAAACTATGCTTCTGGTGCTATTTCGTGTGAGAATCAGAATCTTTTGTTTACCATATATGAGTTAAAAACTAGACTGATAAATGTTGGAAAAGCTAAGTCTGTAAATACTAAGTTTGACAAGACAAATGGTTCTCAAGCTCTTCTGTGTGTCACACCATTACACAAACATGTTATTCAAAAGAAAATGGATGTTCAAAAATCAAAAGAAAACCATTTCGTGTCAAAACCATTCACTTTACAGACTTCACTTGCCAAACAAAGCGGAGTGAATTCGAAACAAAAATGTCATAGCACCGGGAATGTACAAAGTTGTCACAACTCATGAATCACAAATAAACGAGGCTAAGAATAACTTATCTTTCACAGGAATGAATACTGCATCTAGTGTTAGAAGACCAATGAATAAAGATTTACATGTCAAGAATAGTGTCTTAGCTAACTCTAAGAAGCCAACAAAGAAAGTAGCAGTTTATGTTAGGAAAAATAATCAAACAGATATCACATCTGAGAATGTTATCTCAAACAAAGAGAATGTAATTGATGTTGATGTTGCAAACGCTTCTAAAGCGAAAACTTTGCTATGTGTTTCTTGTATGCAAAATGTCCTTATTCCATGCCATAATAATTGTTTTGCAAATTATAAATTGAATGTGCGTTCGAATGTTCATAAACTCTTATCCACTAAATCTAGAACACCAAAATCTTATGATACTACTTATGTAGTTCGCAAGACTAGGTTTTCTAACGAGTCGACACTATCTAAGTCTTTAGATACTACTTATGTAGTCTCCAAACATAAGATTGATGTCAGAAGTACCTCAAAAGCTAATGATAAGGTTTCTAGTACAAAGAAAAGAAATGTACGAGATAAGTCTTTAGCAATACATGAAGAACAAGGTTTCAAAACTAGCGAATCTTAGAAAAATGGTTTGATTCAAAAACCCAAATGTTGTTTGGTCTCCTGTTTACTCACAAACCCATCATGGTCAGATGTCGTTCATTTGAAAATAACTCAAATCGGTTTTATGTTTAAGGAAATGGGTAGTCTCAAATTTCCACTTGTCCTTATGTGCTGTTTCTTTTTGTGTTGCAGGTAGTTCCAGATTGTTTATGGATTGTTGATAGGAGGTGTTGTACATGCAATATGAAGGGTGATCGATGCACTGTGAAAAAATTTCATTGAGAAATTTCATGGGCACCGTTCGCTTTGGAAAATGATATTTTTACGCAGCAATCACTGGCTTATGGGGATATATTTACAGGGTAAATATCTCTTTTTGTCAATGTTATTATGTGTGAAGGCCTTGGACATAATTCTTCTTTAGGTTGGGACAATTTCGTGATTGGCGATTTAGAAGTGGCTTTTCATTCTAAGACACGTTATGTGCGTAATCTGGAAGGAGATGATTTGCTTACCGGTGATCGCGAATCAAATTTATATACTATCTCCATTTCTGACATGGCTGCTTCTTCACCTGTTTGTCTAAGGTCCGAAGGCAAATCTCGGACAAAGTCATGTGTTATGGCATGCAGACTATCTCACATCTTATTTTGGACATTATCGATTTACTCAGACTTGACTTGGTGATGGTCTTCAAAGTTTTAAATGTGAAAAAGATCCTTTGTTCTGCTTGTGGAAAGAGGAAATAAGCAAGAATGCTTTCATCCAACTAAATTAGTTTCAAGTGATCACTCCAAATTGTGTTTTTTTTTAGACATTACTTCATATGGATTTATGCGCTCAATTGCGGGTAGTTCAATCATAATGAGAAAAACAGTATATTCTTGTGAATCGTGGAGATATTCTCGATATGCATGGGTTTACCTTTCTTCATTCGAAAGACGAAAAACTACAGAAGATTATAACATAAGTCATTGTCACGTCAATGATTATAAAGCCAAAGTTTGCCATAGATTTGTACAGACACTGGTACTTGAATTCAAAAAATGCACTCTTAAAAAAATTTCATTATGAAACAGTTAGGCATCCATGTAACAATTTCACTGCTCGAACGCCTCAGCAAAATGGAGTAGTTGAAAGACGTAATCGAACTCTTGTTGAGGCTGCTCCTACGATGCTTATCTTTTCTCGCTTACCTGAATTTATTTAGGCTGAAGCAGTGGCTACCGCTTGTTTTACACAAAATCAGTCAATCATTCATACACGATATAACAAAACACCTTATGAGTTATTACGTGGCAGAAAACTGAATGTTGATATTTTCGCAAGTGTTTGGTGTCATTTTGTATCCAATAATTGACCGAAGATGATTTGAAAACCATTATGAAACCAAAAGGGACATTGGGTCCTTTTATTAGTTATTCTGAAACATAAGAGGGTTTCAATCTTTAATGACGCACTAAAAAAGATTTATGAAAACCAATATATGTCAAGTTTGACGAGCTCACAGCGATGGCTTCTGAACACGATTATTTAGAACCCGAGCTTCAACGATTCATAAATCATAATTCATCAGCAGATTAAATGAATACTCCATCAAAAGAAGATTTGGATAATTTGTTCGGTCCAATGTTTGAAGAATATTTTAAGAAGATGTAATCTGTTACACCCATCAATTCCGCTGCACAACCGACTCAAATTCATGAAGACTCACCTTCTACACCTTTAATTATTGTTGACGAACATGAGGCTCCTCCCATTATGACTACATCTGATGAACAAAATATTCCAATCTCTTTAACAGAGGTGATGCATTCAATCAAGAAGATTCTGCTCATTCTCGATGCAATACACCACTTTGTTTCATATAATCTCCAAGTAATGAGGAAATTAAGTCATTCTTACGACGGCTCTCGAACACAAATGTGCAGAATTTCACCAAGTACAACCCTCAACACACTTTTGGACAAAAGATCTATCCTCTGGACCAAGTATTGATGAACCCATCCAATAACTGTCATGAAATCGCCATTGCAACACACAGATTTGAGGTATGATGTATGCATTAAACCGTCAGCACTATTGACCAAAGAATATCAAAGAAGCTATGGCAGGCATCGTTGGTTGCGTCCATGCTCGATGAGTTGAATCTATTTGAGAGACTTCAAGTATGGGAAGTCGTTCACGACTAGAAGGAAAGAATGTTATTGCTCTCAATTGGGCTTGGGAAGAACAAGTGTGATGCTGAAAATATTGTGGTTCGAAACAAAACTCGTCTTATGGCGAAGAGGATACAAGCGGAAGAAGGATCTGATTTTGAAGAGTCATTTGCTCCTGTTGCTCGTCTTAAGGCCGTTCGGATGTTTATTGCTTATGCTGCTCATAAGAATATCACAATCTTTCAAATGGATGTTAAAACGGCTTTTCTCAATGGTCCTTTGAAAGAAGAAGTTTATGTCAGCCAACCTGAAAGGTTTATTGATCTAGAATTCCCAGATCACGTCTACAGGTTGAAAAAAGCTCTATACGGTCTTAAGCAAGCACCTCATGCATGGTATGACAAATTGTCTTCTTTTCTGATTGAACATGGTTTCACTAAAGGTATTATTGACCTGACTTTGTTCACACGACGTCACGGGGGAGACATATTACTTGTTCAAGTATATGTTGACGACATCATTTTTGGTTCAACAAATCCAGATTTTTTAAAACGTTTTGCAAACCTAATGAAAAATAATTTTGAAATGTCAATGATGAGTGAACTAAAGTTCTTTCTTGGACTTCAAGTTCATCAATCTCCCCGTGGCATATTTATAAGTCAGTCACAATATGTAATAGAGTTGTTAAAGAAACATGGTCTTGATGAATGTGTTTCAATGAGTACACCTATGGCAACTGAGAGGCTAGATGCTAATTTACAAGGCACTCCTACTGATCAAATGATTTATCGTCGTATGATAGGAGGGCTTATGTACCTAACAGCCAGTCGTCCAGACATTGCTTTTGCTACTTTTGTATGTGCTCGTTATCAAGCCGTCTACGGTTCAAACACCTCAAAGAGGTTAAAGCGATCTTTCGGTACCTGAGACAAGTCTAAACCTGGGCCTAGGGTTCCGAAGGATTTGGATTTGAATAATTGCCTTTTCAGATGGGACCATTCAAGATTGTAAAGATTGATTTGTAAATAAGAACATCAGAAGGATTGCAATTTTTAGGTGGTAAGTCATGAGGTGAGTTCCAAAGAAACAAGATTGTACTGCAATGTCTACTGCTGAGGCTAAATATGTTTCCTTGTATGCATGCTGTGCACAAGTTATTTGGATGCATACACAACTGCTTGACTATGGATACAAGTACAACCGAATTTCGATGTATTGTGATTCCAAGAGTGCCATTGCTATCTCATGCAACCCAGTTCAGCATTCTAAGACAAAACACTAGGACATCCGGTTATCATTTATAAAGGACATGTTGAGAAGGGTGCTTGTGAAATAAATTTAGATCGCTTTGTTCGGTGACAGAATACCATTCTTTTGCAGATTATTTATTAATAGCTCTTCTAAAAGAACGCTTTGAGTATCTAGTTCATCGCATTACTATAAGATGTATGACTCCAACATAGTTGGAAAGCCTGACAAAGTTATCTTCTTGAAAAGATCATACATAAAAAACATGTAAATAAATTTTTCAAAAACAAAAGAAAAAATTCAAAAATTCAAAATCTCAAAAAGATTTGTCATATTTTTTTATTTTATTAAAAAAACACACACACACACATAATTTAAAGATCACATGATTAGATTCATGATTCCAAGTTTACATAAAAAGCTTTCAATTGAAAATACGGAATCATAATCTAAGGGGGAGTAATTGAAATTTTTTCATTCATATACATTATTTCCGAAATAAAATAAAAACAATGATCTCTCAAAAATCTTGAAAAATGCTATATTTTCATGGGGGAGTTTTTATTTTAAACTAAAAAATCTTCATTTTTTTGTACTCTAGAACTTAGTATGATTTCATTCCAAGGGGGAGTTTTTGATAATGGTGAACAAATTTTGAAAATGGACTTCATTATCTCAGGAGGGGGGTTTTTGAAAAAATCAACTCAAAATTCGGACTAGTAAATAAAGGGACTGAAAGTGTAATTTCTGAATTCTTTTTCGGGGATTATAAAAGGAGAATGTTTTTCATTTAAATATTTCTTTTACCGATTCAATTTATCGAGTTGATGTAGAAATCAACGACAAGTCTTACGAGTTCATTAAAAACGATTACAATATTTTCCTTACTCAAACGTACTGTCGAATATGATTTGTGGTTCAAATAATACATAAGTTTGCATTATCGAGTTTAAACTCGGTAATATTTAGGATTACCGAGTTTGTGTTTTATCGAGTTTATGCAACAAGATTGAAATCAAGGACGATAAGAAACTATGTTTATGGAAAAATAAGTGATAAATAGCTTAGGAATGGATAACTAGTCACTAAAATTGAAATTCGGAAGTATATGGTGTTCATCGAGGTTGATTATTATCGAGTTTGATTGTTTGTCTAACTGTTTGGAGTCTGAAATATGATAATAGAACATAAAATGAATCGAGTTTGGTTTCTACATAAGTTAAAATGAATTATTGTTTATCTAGTTTGTGAAACTCAGTAATAGTCAAATAGTCAAACTCAGAAGGATCAAAAAGTCAAACTCGGTGGTGTCAAAAAGTCAAAATTCAGTAAAAAATGCGTTTGTGGAAACGTGAAGTTGTTTTGAGAAAGAAATAATTTTAATGATTAATGCCTATGATGATTAATGCTTGAATGTCTGTGGAACAAAAAGATCAGTTTCTCTTGTATGGTGAAAACATCAAATAATTTTGAGAAAGAAATCAAGTTTCTATGAATTCTAAGCTGTGGGTCATATATATCTATTCGTAATTGTTTAAGTGGACTAAGTCATGTCCGGTTTCGGCCATTTTCTGCAATGAACAGAATGAGGAGTGAGTGACTTAGTGTCCATTCAATTATTGAATTAGATATGTTTGTCTTCATTGTTTATAAATCATGACAAAAAGTGAAAGTGAAAAGTTTTTAACTTGAATCTGAAAATCCAAATCTCAATTGTTTAAGTGGACTAAGTCATGTCCGGTTTTGGCCGTTTTCTGCAATGAACAGAATGAGGATTGAGTGACTTAGTGTCCATTCAATTGTGGGTTTGTGATTATATGATTCTATTGCTATATTGTAATAGAAAGTTTTTGTCAAAGTTTCTGAAAAAAGTTCTCAATTGTGATTGTGTTAAAATGATTTCTTCTTCACAAACACAATTTTAAGAAGTTTGAATGATTTCTCTTTATTTCAGTAAAAGAGTCTTGATAAAATCAAAATAGAAATCTTCACATCATTCTTGAAAGAGAATCATGTCACAAAGATTTCTCTGGTTGAGGATATTTCTACAAAAACAGAAAGAGAGAACTAACATCCATCGTGAAAAAGCAAATCAAAAGTGTGTTCGAAAAAGAACTGCCAGAACACACAAAAATTGGATAAATCAAAAGAATTAATTCGAATAAAGGGTTTGGCAATGTGCTAGAAAAGACAAGGAACGAGCACATGAGAAAGAAACTATTCAAATATATGTTCAAAAGACTGGTCAGAACATATAAAACAAAACAGAGTGGGAAAAGACAAAAATGTCAAAAGAAATTTGTTAACTAACATCTCACAATTTTAATTCATTCAGTAATCATCATGGCACAACAACAACATGCAGCTGATGTTCATCCAGACGAACTGTGTCCTCCGAACAAACAATATGATCTTATGGATGCTAACAAGAAAGTTGATCTTGAACATGTGCAATGCCCACCAGAAAGAAAAATTCTGACGAACATCATCAAGATTCATCCATTACAATTTAGCATTGCCGCTTCTTCCTCCATACCATGGATTTATCTGGCATAGTTCTGCGTCTTTTAAGGTAAGCGGTTCGATAGTGTAAGCGCTCCGCATGTCAGCGAATGCCCCCCTGCCCCCCCCCCCATCTCGACACCCGCACCCCTCCCCTCCCCCCCCCGCGCTTACACTGGATGACTTCAGAACAATCTTTCATCTACCACAAGCAAATGACAACAATCATAATTCATTCGTGCCACCGCCATCATTTTTAGACATGATTCCATTCTATAAACAACGATTAGGCTTTACAATATAGCTGAAGACATCATCAAGCTTTAAAAAACTGGTTTCCTTTTCCTTGCAACCATGGCAAAATTAGGCAAGTATTTTCCAAGTGCGTAATAACTGTGTCACCGGATGGGATCATATCGCCCTTATAGTTAATGCAAATGCTGTATTGCTTTTGTCAATAACATTCATGTGGATATGCGGAGTTATTGTGGGAAGGACTTAACTATTATCTTCATCATCCAACATCTTCAATTCCTTATCCAAGACGTGCTCGTGACATGTATCACAACCTGCAAGATGATGATATAATGAAAAATATCTTTAATTAAGGGAGACACAAAGATAAAGTTGGCATTCAAATTACAGATTGGATGATCACTGAAGAGATGAAGCACGCGGAGCATTACAGGATGTATGCGGAGGTGTTTGGCTTAGATGTTCCTCTGACTCAGTCACAACCGACTGAGTCTACCCAAGGAACACATAGTACACTTAGGCCCCCTAGGCCTCCACCCCTAAAAAGGACCAAGAGTCAAGTGCTCTAAAACGATCTACTGTGATTCGTTTTCGTCTTCCTGAAAGGAAATCTACACGTCTAACTCCACCAGCTCCAGTGCCAACTGTTGATAAAGTAGATGAGATGATCTTACAAGATACATTACAAGTAAGTCTTGCTAAGCACAAAAGTCAAGAAGAGCCTGAGCTAGACGCAAAAGTAGGAACTGCGTCCAACAGCATTGCATCTAAAGAGATTGAAAAGATGATGGAAGGATCTGAGAATGTTATTGATGATAGTTTACCTCCTAGGAATGATGAACCACATATTCTCGGCACTAGGTTAGAGCCCATGAGTGATAAGAAAAGTCTAGAGGTGGACATTACTAATGATGAAGAGGTGGAAATTACTAATGTTGTCATACCTGTCAATGTTAATAAAGAGGAAGAGGAAATAACTGATGAAGTGTATAAGTTAAAGCGAAGTGAGAAAGGGAAGATTGTAGAGGAGTCTAGGAGTACACCATTCCCTTCGCAATTAGATCTCCTAGGACTCATGCTAATCTCGTATCTTTGAATACTGAGAAACTCCAGGAATTGACTGTAACTGATACTAAAACAACATCATCATC
The DNA here is from genome assembly GCA_026074375.1 of Tanacetum coccineum. NCBI lineage: Eukaryota > Viridiplantae > Streptophyta > Magnoliopsida > Asterales > Asteraceae > Tanacetum > Tanacetum coccineum. The sequence continues at coordinate 5,551 of BQNB010156814.1, read as the reverse complement.
AAGATCACCCAACACCAAATTGTCCAAAACAAATTGACTTCTATCATTATTCAAAGCTAAACCTGCTCGGTTCAAACGATATAAGAATTTATTTCAGGAGTTACAAGGACGTTATACATATTTTTTTGGACATCTCAAAGAGAGATTTTTGTCAAGAAAGCCATTCGATACGCTTGCTGATCATCTCCAAGAAGTAATGGTCGAATTATTACCCACCATGGTAGATACGCATATTAAGGAGTAGGTGAAAAAGCAAGCTCCTGAGAAGGTTCGAGATCAAGTTCCAGTGTATGTTGCGGAAGGGCTGATTATGAAAAGACAAAAGACTAAAGAGAAGATGGAACGAATGATTTCTAAAGCTATTTTACAAGAGCGTGGGAATATACACGCTGAAATCTCCTCACAAATTCAGAAAGCAATTGACATTCAATTCCATCATCAAGGTGATGCGTCGTAAGAGTTATTGTTTCTGGTCACATCCCTTCATGTTCCATCCAGCTCAATCAAAACACTCTTTATTCCAGCACAAACAATATCAAAATATACTTTTCATGAAAACTGATCCTTAGTTGCAAATAACAAGGATATGCAATATGGATTGACTCCCAGATGAAGTTTGAGAATTCTTCAGGCTACCACAAACTACATGTAGGACCTTCTGCTGTTCGTTCAAGAGCACAGACCGATCCTCATGATGATGCTCATTCCCCTGAGGGGAGATAGTGCAAAGCGCAGATGTATCTGTGTACGAAGCATATGTGGCCGGAGAGTATATATAGACAAGTCAATAACGAGGAACGAGGTCCATCAACTTCAGGTACTCAAGAGACAAGTAGATATTATGATTTTTGGACTGATTTTATGCTTCAGATGATGATGAAATACGGGGGGGGGGGGGAAAACGAGGAAGTGACACAAGATACTATGGAAGAGGTACCCATGGACTATTGATGAAGCAAAGTTAAAGAAAATGGCTGATGAGATGTTGAGACAAAGATGTACTTCAGGAGATGAGCATCAATATCATATTGATCAGATGAAGAATTTCTTGAAAAGTGACATTGTTTGGGAAGTGAGAAAGGGGAAATTCTTGCTTCTCCCATCCCACAAAAGACAACCTCTTGTTCAAAGCGTCAAAGAGATCTGAATCACCTTCACTATCTCTAATAAAATCAAGATCTTTTGTATCTGAAGAAAGGAAGTTCAGGGCCCGAGAAGATAGTATTGTCACTTCACAAGTTTCCTGCAATTATTTTCAATGATGATGATATTGAAGAACGAACTTCTAGATGGGTAAATAAGTGTGTTAAGAAATTTAATCCTTATGCTCGATATGGTGTTTAACATTGGAAGAATCCTCATACGAAGATCTTCTACATAAAGAAACAGAAAGAGCCTAGAAAACCAAAGGAAGAGATTTATTCAAATTCAATGATTATTAAAGTCATCAAGATGTACTGGGAATTGGGTCATTAACACAAGTTTATCATAGAGATAGTTGCAAGAAGAGCTAATGAGTGCATTATGTCGATTATCGAGCCTGATTAAAAGAATCTCAATAAGAATGATATTAAGGATATGTATTTGCTGATTATGAATGGCAAGGTTCCTGACTATGCAGAAACAAGGTTGCTATGGTCTTTATCAGTATTCATTAGAAGTTCAGTGATATAGGAAAGAGTGCATGATTTTCATCTTGGAATTGAAAGTTATCAACAGAAAGTTAACCACACTGCACCAACAATATCTTTCCCAGGAGTTGAAAAGCACAAAATATCTCCCTTTCTATGAGCCGTGCATGGAATCATATACAAGAATAGCAAGAAGAGAAAAGGGTGTGAGGCATCATTGATTCATCGTTTTGAGATGCAAAACGCTGAACCAAGTATTAGAAGGATTAAAGAGTAGTTACAATAAGGAATGTATGTATGGGCTATGTACAAAGAGAATTCACACATGATGAAATTGAGTATTGAATTGTGTAAAGAAGAGATTGAAGTAATATTGAAGTATCGTAATCAAATGAGAAGATGGGAGATGTATGTTAATGGAAGATCACTTGGATCTCGAAGAGAATGCCCAAAATAATCGACCCTTTGAGGGAGATTGTTAGGTTTATAAAAAGTGTCGATTATGTGGTTTAGTAGTCTTTATTTTGGTTTAGAATAAAGTAGTTTGTAATAAGGTATATTATGATAAAAGAAAGAAATAGGATAATTACCAAAGATTAGAGACTAGAAGTGAAAAATAAAGGAAGGGAAGGCTCCTTCCTTTCCTAATAAATAACCCTCTAATCATCATTTAGAGGGTAATGCTTGTAATAAACCATTTTCCCTTTCCTCCATTTTATAACATTTGAATTTGAATACTTTCCCTCCACTTACTATTCTCTACAAGTTTCTGGGTTGATAATTGTTTGATTCAAGATAAACAGACCTATCTCATTAAATAAATTACACATTATTAAAAAATTTATTTACTTTAAGTATTTATAGGTGACTTGATAATAAAATATATATATTATTTATTTCGGAATATGTTAGTCAGTTCCGCAAGGTTATCGTTAGAAATACGTGAGGCCTATTGGGGGCACACACATAAAAACACATAAAGTATGTTTTACTTCACGGTAATATTTAAATAGTCGTTATTTACCATTAATTGTTTCACTAGTATAACGAATATTTAAAATAATAAACCGAGGGACTAAAATGAACAAAACCCAAACCTGAGGGATGCCTTTATTTGGCCGAATCCCATAAGGTTCCAGGAGGGGGTGTTTGTTCGGTCTTGGAGCAAGGAGGGGACAAAGGGAAAATTAGTTTTCTTATTATACAAGAATTGTGGTAGGTTATGATGCCTATATAAAAACACATACCCTTCACCTCATTATTGATTCATTGATTCATAAATCAAATCCCTAAACCCTAAATTAGTTTCGGTTCCCTTCTCTCTCCTAAAACCCCTAACCGAACCCTTAAACCCTTTAAGGGATTTTTGGTTCTCTTGTTTTCCCTCAAATCAATTTCGGTAAACCCTATAAGGGTTTTCTAAATCACCCCCATTTTTAACATATAGCAGCGGAAGCTAATCTGGGGTATTATTTCATAGTACAACAGTCATAATCATAGAAAACGACTAGAAGAGAGTCTTTTATCAGATAGTTAATTCATTCATTATTTTATCAGAGTTTTTAAAAATAGAGGTCCCAAAATCTACATGAAAACATAAAGTTTGAATGATAACAGTTTAGCCATCTTCAAGTCCGTGCCACTCCGTGCCATAAGATGTTTAGTTACCTGAGATAAACATGCTAAAAAGTCAACACAAAGGTTGAGTGAAATTCATAGGTTTATAGTAAACAGTTTTGAATACAAGCTTAATAGTGGGTTACGTTGTTATACACCCATAGTTTGTAATAATTGCAACACATACAATTATCATGAAAAATAGTATTATTGCCCTAAGCTCATGACACCGAAGCCTTAGGTTAATCAATAACCACAAATAATTGCCCTAACGGGTGTCTTTGCCAAACACCCACAAAGTTATTCAAATGTGTGCTATTGGTTACTGACATTATGAGTACTACTTATTGGGGAGGTCCAGTCCATATAGATCTATTCACAGCTTCAGCGCTTACCCCGACGAGTAATTAAGGTTCATGATAGTGGGGACTCTAATGGCCAAAAGTAGGGAACCTAGGCAATCATGTATCAGGATAGCTTACAGAAAAATACTTGCATTCATGTTAATAGATGACGAGTAATTAACGGTTCATGATAGTGGGGACTTAATGGCAAAAGTAGGGACTTAGGCAATAATGTATCAGGATAGCATATAGAAAAATACTTGCATTCATGGTTTATAGCATGTATCCCCCTCGCGGGTTTATAAAACATTTAAAAGATTGAATGCGAGGCTATGAACTCACCTTAACAGTACAAGGAAATCTGATTGATGGCAAAAGTATATGAAATGAAAGTAACGGCTTCGTCACACAACCTGGGTAATATGTCAAGTCTTAGTTTGATTGGATATGTTTTATGTCATAATGAAATATCACTTTGATTGGATTTATTATGGAAATATTGTATCACTGTTCGGGCCATCATAATTCAGAGGTCATGTAGTAAACGTTTGAGGAGCCAGGACACTTTAAATCGTAAATCCAGCAAACTCGTCAAAACGTATACCCAAATGAAACCCCTTACATGAAGCTCCCTAGTAATGTGATACATTATAGTTTTAAGTTTCTTCAAAAGCTAGAATAATTTATATATATTTTTATAATTAATATAAAAATATAATATTTTATAAGTTTGCAAAATTGGCAATATATACCCTTGGTTTATAAACTTTTACAAGTTTAGTCCTTTATATAAAAAGTATATATATATTAAACCTTTAACTTTGAAACTTGGCAAAATAGGTCCTTATAGTTATAACTTTAAGAAAATGACATTTTCAGCCCCTTTAGTTATAAATTTCAAAAAGTTACGATATATACCCCTATGCATAGAAACTTTTGCAAAACAAGTCCAAAAAGCCATGCAAGGTTTTTTTAAGATTCCAAATGATATTTGCAGGTTATAGCTAATTAGAATAAGCTAAAATAAGATGTTTTAACATAACAAAAGTTTAGAAAAAGGAATCGTTAGTTAGAAAATCAAAACGGGTCGTTTTTAGGGTTTTTATCAAAAACACATGGGTTTGAGGATTCAAAGATTCAAACAAGAGTTCATACATGATATTAAGACTATTATGAACGTTATTGTACATAATATAAGCTTATGGAACAAGATCTTAGGCTTACTTGTGCTAAAATGGGTCGAAATGGGTTTTTCAGGTTTGTACGCCAAGTAACGACTTCAAGGCTTTGTTTTTCTTGATTCTTTGCTTCTATTATGAGCTTAGGGACTTCTCTTGATCTTCTATTGCTACTATGGAAGGCTATAATTCCATTTGAGGGTATGAGATGAGATGTGTGGGATGAAATGAAAAGGGTGCTTGGTTCATGTATTTATAGGGTGAAAACACCCTTGGTGCTTAAGTTTTGAGTTTGATTAGTGTCAAGGCTAGTTAAGGTGACTAATAGGGGCTAGTAGGAAGAGTCTTGAGAGCTAGAAGAGTAGCAATGAAAGGTGGAAGGTGTTTTGGGGGTCACGGCTACAAGGTGGTGACAAGAAGGTGTTTTAGAAGCCTTAGTGCTTAAGGGTGGTGATGGAGGTGCTTGTAAGCTACTTGGGTGGCTGCTTGATGAGTCATAGAGGTGCTTGAGGTGCTTGGATGCTAGCATGGGTGTAAAAAAAGGTCAAAATAGAAAGAAAGAAAATGGTGTCGGGTTGGTTTTTCTTTCGGGTTAGGGTTTAGGGTTTTAAAATGTGGATTTGGGTTAGTATTAAGGGTAGATTAAGGTTTAGGATTAGTGTTAGGACTGAGATTAGGGCTTAGGATTAAGGTTTAGGGCTTAGTTTTAGGTTTAGGGTTTAGTTTTTTGTTTTATGATTTAGTTTTAAAACATGGATTAGGGTTAAGATTATGGATAGAT
>BQNB010156812.1:1697-15226 GCA_026074375.1 Tanacetum coccineum | reverse complement strand
TTAAAAGCAAACGCGTACGAGAAAAAAAAATAGTGAATTAAATGACGTCGTTCATTGATCAAAAATACGAATTGTTACAGGAGCGTTTAATATGCAACCCTTATGAATAACATATGAGTTTGGTGGGAACCATCCATGTATTTAAATAATACAACCAACACTCACATTTGCCTTATGTAACAATATTCTCTTATTGTTAACCGATAATGGACATATTTAGAATCATAAAATCATTCAAGGATTAAACATGCAAATATAGGATAACAATTATTATATGTATGAAAAACAAATACCACATATCTTTATTCATCAGAAAGTAAAAATTACCTTACAATCCCAATTATCCAAATACTAAAAACATATATGCATGAGACTAATTAGCAAGTTGAAGTCCAATGTTTCCAACATTCTTAACTCTTTCTTTACAAGACAGCTAAATAGTCTTCTGAGTAAACTTTCCGAATACGTGTTTTAAATTCACAAATTGTAAAGAATTTGAATGATATGATGAGTGTCATATGTATATTTGCATACTATTGCAAGTATCATAGTATGGAAATGTGACAATACCTTTATGAGGTATTTGAAGTCACCAACACACTTATCTCAGACAGCCATCTTTACAGTTTCTTAAAATATAAAGTATCCTTATTCTTTAGTGTATAATGCAACAATGCTCTTATTTGAGCATATCTAATTAGCAGATTTATCACAAATGATGAAATCCTACTTCAACTAGGGTTGATTATCCTCTACTATCAGTGTACTCAAACATCATTATGCCTTATATAATTCGTAAACATTTGTTTTAAGAGTCATCTAAATCACTCTCAATTAGACACTATTGTTCACAGTCATCTAAATACTCTTAATTAGATACTGTTGTTGTTAGTTCATCTTGCTCTTGTGCAAAAGTAACAACGAGTTTCATACACAATATAAGATATACATGATGAATACTTAGTTATAAACACAAGGTTTCTATCCATGTATTAAATTATCTCAAGTGAAATATACAGTTTAAGACATGCTTCAATGAAGTGCAAACAACTCTGAAGTGGCCACGCCAACCTCCTGAAAAGGGAGGGCTTTACTTGGTTTGATTATGTATGGTGGTGGGTTCAAACCCCGTGGATTAGTCAGCCTAAAGAGCGGAAACCATGGTTACCAAAAAAAAAGACTTGCTTCAATGATGTACTGCATTGTGTTGGACTTAATTTACCGCATATGTTTATTTAATAAACATTTATTACAAGGTCGTTTGTTTTATTTCCTAAATTCTCAAGTGAAGTTTCATTCCAGTCTCAAATATTAACATCTAGCTTAGATGGAATGCGACCTTCAATATGTTTTACAACATACGAATTTAAGAAAACAACATAGTGCTCCCACTTGATGTTAGGTGTACTCAAAAGTTATCTTAACTTAATCAAAATCATATTGTAATTAAATTCAAGATCTCAATTTTAATCGTTAGGTTAAATCGCGTAAACTAAAAATCAACAATCAATGTAAACGGTCACTAAACAAATTAACGTTTTCATCAAGCAAGCATTATATTATTTTTTTCAAAAGTAATAATTAACTTTTATATTTTTTTATCGGTTACGTAAAACATTTACGTTTCGCGATAAATTGTATTTAGGTATTCCCGGAACCACCAAAATTAATCTACGCTTCAACAAATACCTATGTTTATTCCTAATGCTCAAAGTTTTATAAAAGTTTACCTATGTTCATCACCTTAGCCAATGTACACATTAAGAAACCAACAAAGAAAACAAATGATACAAGTATACACTTAAAGATTTAAACTACACATTTAAAACTACAAGTATTAAAAGAATTTCTTACCAAAGTATCAAATATAATTTTGTATCCCCCCCCCCTTAATTTCGTGGACTAATGTCCTCCCTAGGGGACCAAGATCACACCATTAACCAATTTGTACATGTACAAACCTAGTATGATAAATGCTTAGCTCATAACTAGCTAACTTGACCAAACACTTTCCTTAAGACCCTCCAATGGTCCCTTTGAACTTTGACCACTCCTCATGGAAGCCTTGGACTAGTCTTGTGGTATATATACTTGCACACTTGTGATAGAACACATACACTCTTCCATAAACAAGAAAAACTTCACAATCTTTCTCTCTTGGCTCTCTTAGGCCACGGCTCAAAATCATCACCATACAGAACCCATACAAAATTTTCTACCACTTATACAAGCATTCCTACATCATATCTAAGACATACTAAGAAAATTTGAAGGCTTGGTTAAGCCTTTACAAGTGTTAAACAAGAAAAGTTCAAGATTAGGGTTTACTTAAAATTAGGGTTTCAAGATCTTGCAAGCTAGGGTTTGTAATCTAAAAAAGGTTTTAGATTTTGTTGGTTATCATCATACATCATTTAAGGTCATCTAAAACTCTTTATGTCTTTACTTTCATGATTTAATGTGTATATAATGCTTATATAGTTAATCACCATTTAGGAAATGTTTTAACATGTAAAATGGATTTTTCTTGTGATCATGGTTTGATAAACTTTTATATATGTTATATGGATGATAATATCATGTTATAATAGAAGTATAAATAATATACAAGTGTGGTTTATGTATAAAAAGTATATATAATCAAGTTACCTAAAAAGTGTATATATTAAAGTTCATGAATAAATAAGTATGTACACATTTGGATCTTGTGATTCTTGGACAATATATGGACAAATCATGGACTAGGGACCCTAAGTATGTAAGACATGTGATATAAGTTGTTATAAGGGACTAGTAACAAAGTGGTTAAACTAAAAAGTTATAAAAACTAGTTTTAAACATATTTTTCCAAAAATTTACAAAGTTGTTGTTTTAATTCGAAAAATAAAGCCTTCATTTTATATTTTTATAAAATACTACATGTCATGAGGATTCCAAAAAGGTAAGAAACTCAAAAATCCGATTTATAACGAAGGAGATACGATAATTACAAGTTTACGACAATAAATACTTTTATAAAACTATTTTTATAAAAGTTACTGTTCATGACAGAAATAATTATTTTTGTAAACCTCATAAACTCAAATTTTGAAAATGTAATATTATGATATATCATTCTAATACGAACGCGTGAACGTAAGAAACATAAGAAACGGGCTTGAAACGAGAAAGTGGCGTCGTTTTCACTAAAGTGTTATTTATAAACGTTTTTAACTTATAAACATGATTTCACTAATGCGATTAGATGGTGATGTAGCTATATAGAATTATATATGGTATTAGTTAATCAAGGTGCTTAGTGCTTACCCGACCTATAATTAATTAGGTTGCATTCGGCGTTTATCTGACGCATTTTCTGTGATATAATATATTTAAATTGACTCAGGTGAGTTCATAAACACCCTTCTTTTCTCTTCTTAAACTGTTTTCAAAACTGTTTTCTGGGGGGAAATAAATTGCTGTTTTACCAAGTAAAACTCATTGTTTTCGACTAAATAATGCACTTACATGACTATTTTTCCAAATGCTTGATTTGTTTACTGAGTTTATAGCCCCTTTTCCATCTACTTGTTTTGCAAACTCTATGGGGTGAAATTACATACTTGTTTTACTACGGACACAAGTGTTTTTAAATTGTATGTTATCCAGATTATTGCCTGGATACTATTGCCTAAGTTACCGTATTGCCAGTTAAGTCCCCTTTTATCATGAACCGTTAAATACCTGCTGGGTATACGCAAGTGTTGTGGATAGATCTATCGGGACTGACAATCCCCAGCTGGGTTGTGGTTTCTAGATAACCATTGACGCATTTAACATTTGAAGAAAATTCGTAGGATGTTTGGCAGCATCTGTATCCGTTTGTGAAATTCGTAGGATGTTGTTACAACATTTGTATCCGATTTTGGGGCACAAACCTCAATTACTGGTTTGATTTGATTACGTTAAGGTTTCGGTGTCATGAGCTTAGTGCAATAATATATATTTCATTAGACTTGGTGAATGTGTTTCTTTTGTCTACATTACTTGTTTTGGACTATGGAATACGTATATAGCCTACCATAACTTCATTCTTGTGGTCCACTACTAAACATTTTCTTGATTTATTGAATCACTATTTGAATTTCGGAAAATAATACTTTGAAATGTTGTAACGCTACTTTTCTTACTAAAATATTTCTTAAATTATTTCAACACTATTTTTACCTAAACCTATGAATTCACCAACATTATTGTTGACGTTTTTGCGTGTATTTTCTCGGGTTATTATCTTGCTAGCTGAGCATTAGGAGCATTCAAGTCGCGCGGATATATTTTTGAAGGCTTTACACTTTGAGTACCATTCGATAAACGTTTTGAAAATGTTTTCTATTACATTACTAATGGGATCTATTGTAACTCTGATATTTATAAAAATCATCGAATGGTTGACTTTTCAAAACGTCAAACTTAGAGTTGTTTTCTGTAACTTGTACATTGTGCCTTGAAGTCGCACCCCAATGTTACCATTCTGATGCAGACCGATTTTGGGGGTGTGACAATATTGAATTTGTGGCATGGGTTCTAGAGGTTATTTTCTCGCGAAGGACACTAAAACACATAAATGGAAAATCAAAATTTCGGCATGTTAATTATTTTCATGGCATGTGAATGATGTTCTATATTTGAATTTATTTTTAAATCTAATTATAGAACTGTGAATGAAGTAATTTTTTTCATTGTATATTTTACTAATTCATGCATGGTCATGCAATAAATGTTAATAATCTAAATGAGAGTTTCATGTCGTCCTTTTGATGCACTGTGATTAAATAAAGCACTACTACTTATTCAATGAAGTATTCACTTATCTAGATTCGTGAAAAGGCAATTTATGAAACAAAGTAAATTTTGAATTTTGTTTCTTGCATGATAAATTTACATGTTCTATTGTTATTTTACGATAAGCCGTAAAACGATGGTTTGTAAAACCGCGAAAACATTTTCTAGAACTACACGGTCGCTAATGAAACTATCAAAGCTGTTTTGTGAATTAATGGCCTTATTGATAACAAAAATTTGTAGGTCACCGTTTTGGAATGTTTAGTTCCATGATCACATAATAATATGGCTTTGATATAGAACCACATTATGCCTGACAGTGGTGTGTCTTAATTCTTAAAAGGTGAACACAATTTATTATATATTGTGTGTTTGGCAAATTGGTATTTAGTCATGGTTCTTTTAATGATTTTCACAAGGTTGTTCTTGAAATGTAAATTATAATACATATGAAACATTTCAAATATTTCACATTTCGCTATGTCTGTTTTGCACATTTTGCTTTTTTGTAATCTGCAATACATGTTACTTATAGTTTGGCCAAACAATTATTTACATGTATTACAGACTTAGAAGCTAATGAAAATGGTCGAACTATAATCGGCAAACCCCTAAAATGGTTCAAAAGAATAATGAAAACGGTCAAAATCTCAACCACGGTTGTAATGGTGAGAAAAAAACTTGCGAGGAATACCAGGTTGGTCTTGAATTGATAAGTAGCTCCCTTGATGATCCTCAAGTTCTGCAAGATTACGTGATATTGCTCCAACCATTTCCCTCTACCCGCTGATCCGCACTAATTTTTCATTCCCAAAATCCTAAAAAAATACACTCCTTCCCAAAACCACAAATCAATGATTCATAAGTGTTATTTCTTATAGGAAACTTCTAATTAATCACTCAATTCATCATATTAATGTGTTATTGATATTCAAAGTTATTCTAATTAAATAGTTGGAGTATAATGTTTCTTCACTGTTGTTTTGGAACAGGTAGACACATACGTTATAAGTACATATGTGATCGAGAGGTTAGATACTCGAATAAGAAAGTAACCTTTGACTTTTGTAAATTTAGCCAAGATTTGAAGCTTATTTGAGAAGTAATTAAGATTGTTTATTTATGTTGCGATTTGTGTGATTATGTTATTTACGTGTTGTTGGCATTTAACTTCATATTTGTATGTGTCTCAATCTAAGGGCTCAATCCCAACAACAATTACAAATATAAATGATGATGTTTGATAAAGAAATCAGTTCAAATCAGTCTCTGAATGTCTATTTTTTATGCCAAATCTAATTTTAAACTTTAATGTTTAGCATTCAAAGAATTGAGTGATCAATTAAAAAAAAGAAATAACACTTATTAATTAGATTGTGGCATTTAACGTTTAGCATTCTCTGAATGTCTATTTAGGTTTTTAAACTTTAACGTTTAGCATTCAGAAAATGAGTGATCAATTAAAAAATTTCCTAAAAGAAATAACACTTATTAATTAGATTTTGGCATTTAACGTTTAGCATTCTCTGAATGTCTATTTAGGTTAAACGAATAGATTTGACCTAAATCTAATTTTAGACTTTAACATTTATCATTCAGAGAACTGAGCGATCAATTCAAAATTTTCCTAAAAGAAATAACACTTCTTAATTAGATTTTGGCATTTAACGTTTAACATTCTCTAAATGTCTATTTAGGTTTAACAAATATATTTGACCTAAATCTAATTCTAAACTTTAACGTTTAGCATTAAGAGAATTGAAATAAAAAAAATTCCTTAAAGAAATAACAATTATTAATCGTTGATTTGGGGTTTTGGGAAGGAGTGTATTTTTAGGGTTTGGGGGATGAAAAATTGGTGCAGGTCGGCGGGTAGATGCAGTGGTTCGAGCAATATCACTTACTCTTGTAGAACTTGAGGTTCATCAAGGGAGCTACTCGGGGCCGGATTTCGCTATGGGCGGCGCGGACGACGGTCCATGGCATTACATAAACTAAGGGCATCAAAATTTTAGTGTTGCGAATCATTTTTATGTAATGTAGTAAATGTAGATCACGTGGGTAGTTGCAGTAAAAAACAAAAGGGTTAATTGTCATGAGAATATGGGAAACTTTATAATTTCTTATTTAAATTCTTTTCCCTTTTTAAACTTTACTCATTATATTTCGTCTCTTTTCGAGTTAAACTTGTCATTTTTTCACACTTTCACCGAGTATATGCTATTTTCCAAGATTTGTTAACTAAGTAATTTTAAATGAGAATTTACGTGTTTTATTTTCTCCTTTTTAGTAATGTCTAAAGGTGTTTACTGTTCAGTCACATAAATGCATTATGTTAGATTGTAGTACAAAAATAGTATTAGCTAGGTTGGAGCATGTGACCAAATTAAAGGGTGTCTCGCGGTATAATTATATGTCTATACCCCAATTGAATTATGTTTTGTAGTGTTAATTATCTTAGAAAGATAATGATTGTAGGTTGAAAATCTTTGTTCACCCGGTCCTTTTAAAACCGAGTTCTGCCACTCGTTGAAGTTAAGAAATGACAACATAATATTAAATCTCAATTGCTCGATGTATATAATTAATAGAATATATTAAATAGATTTTCTAGTTTTAGTAGGTAGATATCCTCGTATTGTTCGCAAGTCAAATCTTTAGAATAGTTTGTTTAAACAGAGATAAGTGACAACACAAATATCAAGTAATTATAGAAAGTGAAAAGACTGGATTTCTATCAAAGACTTTAATATAATTCCTTCCATACATAAAAACAGTTTTCCTGTGATTGGTGATACCCAAACGAGCATAATCATACAAATCAAATTATATCTTAAACTTCATGCCCCAACCTTGATTCTAAACCCTAACCTAAGTTTTCACTTGTAATTGTATACAGTGCACAAGATTTTGATAAAGTTTAGATTTTTATTACTGGATATAGAAATCCAGACACATAACAACAACATACATGTATAGAGAACTAACTAAGCAAATGGATCTTATACATAAGCAAGTAGAAGATATGTGATAGCATAAACATCAAAAACCTTATAAAGTGTCAGGATTTCTATGTTTTTTTTACTTTTGATTTTTAGCATTTTCTTTATAAAATCGAACCATAAAACAGTTTCAATTGAAAGATTCATACCTCAAAGTTTACTATGGAACCGAATCTTGATTACAAACCCTAACCTGATTTTGAACTTCTATTTACCCATCAATTTGTTTTGGAAGATTTCAAGATCTCGGAAGCAATGTTGCCTTTTTCTTTTTTCTTTACTAAACGAATATTGTCATAATCTATGTCTGTAAGAGTTAATTACATAGATAGTCCTCGTAGTTTATACACAACCTTTTACCTATGTTTGTTACGCATATTTCGCTTTTTTGTAATCTGTAATACATGTTACTTATAATTTTGCCGAACAATTAATAAAACGTATTACAGACTTAGAAGCTAATGAAAATGGTCGAATTATAATCGACAAACCCCCAAAATGGTTCAAAAGAATAATGAAAATGGTCAAAAGCTCAACCATGACTGTAATGGTGAGAAAAAACCAGGTTGGTCATAAATTGATAAGTAGCTCCCTTGATGATCCTCAAGTTCTGCAAGATTGCGTGATATTGCTCCAACAACTACCTCTACATGTTGACCCGCACCAATTTTTCATTCTCAAAACCCTAAAAATACACTCATTCCCAAAACCCCAAATCAACGATTAATAAGCGTTATTTCTTTTAGGAAATTTTTTAATTGATCACTCAATTTAAATATTTGAGTTTTGTGATGCTTGGGGTGAAACGATAAAAAATGTCCCTACCATATGTCGTAAACAGACGATTTTACAGATTTTGATTGGGAACAATATGAGGATATCTACCTTCTAAAACTAGAAAATATATTTGATATATTCTATTACTTATATACACCGGGCAATTAAGATTTAACATTATGTTGTCGTTTCTTAACTTCAACAAGTGGCATAACCCGGTTTTAAAAGGACTGGGTACACAAAGATTTTCAACCTACAATCGTTGTCTTTTTTAGATAATTAACACTACAAAACATAATTCAATTAGGGTATAGACGTATAATTATATCACGAGACACCCCTTAATTCCGTCCAATGCTCCAACCTAGCTAATACTATTTTTGTACTACAATCTAACATAATGCATTTATGTGACTGAATAGGGAACACCTTTAGATATAAAAAGGAAAAAATAAAACACAGAATTAAGCATTTAAAATTACTTAATTAACAAATCTTGCGAAATAGCATCTACTAGGTGAAAGTGTGAAAAAATGACAAGTTTAACTCGAAAAGAGATGAAATATAATGAGTAAAGTTTAAAAAAAGAAAACAATTTAAATAAGGTTTCCCATAATCTAATGACAATTAACCCTTTTGTTTTTAACTGCAACTACCCACGTGATCTAATCTCCATCTTTCATTTCAATACCTCCCATCCCGTTATCTCTCTCACCTTTTTTCGAACGAACACCTATTTATCCAGTGAGATAATCTTTATTTAAAACACTACTTCCTTCTCCTTTTATCCCTCCTTCTTCTTACTAATTATATCAGGCATCTTTTTTTTATTACAACACTTACTACATTACATAAAAACAATTCGCAGCACTAAAATTTTGATGCCCTTAGTTTATGTGATGCCATCGGTCGTCTCCCGCGTCGCCCATAGCCAAATCCGGCCCTGAGTCCTTTGATGATCCTCATGTTCTTCAAGATTACGTGATATTGCTCCAACCACTACATTTACCCACTGACCCTCACCAATTTTTCATTCCCAAAACCCTAAAAATACACTCCTTCCCAAAACTCCAAATCAACGATTAATAAGTTTTATTTCTTTTAAGAAATTCTCTGAATGCTAAACATTAGAGTTTAAAACTAGATTTAGGTCAAATCTATTTGTTAAACCTATATAGACAGTCAAAGAATGCTAAACGTTAAATTCTAAAATCTAATTAATAAGTGTTATATCTTTTGCGAAATTTTTTAATTGATCACTCAATTCTCTGAATGCTAAACGTTAAAGTTCAACATTAGATTTAGGTTAAATCTATTCGTTAAACCTAAATCAAAATTCAGAGAATGCTAAACGTGAAATGCCAAAATCTAATTAATAAGTGTTATTTCTTTTATGAAATTTTTTATTTGATCACTCAATTCTCTGAATGCTAAACGTTAAAGTATAAAATTAGATTTAGGTCAAATCTATTCGTTAAACCTAAATAGACATTCAGAGAATGCTAAACGTTAAATGCAAAAATCTAATTAATAAGTGTTATTTCTTTCAGAAATTTTTTTAATTGATCCCTCAATTATCTGAATGCTAAGCGTTAAAGTTTAAAATTAGATTTGTTATAAAAAATAGGCATTCAGAGAATTTTAACCGATTTGACATGATTTCTTTATCAAACATCATCATTTATATTGGTAATTGTTGTTGGGATTGAGCCCTTAGATTGAGACACATACGAATTTGAAGTTAAATACCAAAAACACGTAAATAACATAATCACACAAATCGCAACATAAATAAACAATCTTAATTACTTCCCAAATAAGCTTCAAATCTTGGCTAAATTTACAAAAGTCAAAGGTAACTTTTTTATTCGAGTATCTAACCACCCGATCATAGATGTACTTATAACGTATGTGTTTACATGTTCCAAACAACTATGAAGAAACATTATGCTCCAACTATTTAATTAGAATAACTTTGACTATCAATAACACATTAATTTGATGAAATGAGTGATCAATTAAATTTTTTCTTAAAAGAAATAACACTTATTAATCGTTGATATGGGGTTTTGGGAAGAAGTGTAATTTTTAGGGTTTTAGGAATGAAAAATTGGTGCGGGTCAGCGGGTAGAGGCAGTGGTTAGAGCAATATCACATAATCTTGCAGAACTTAGGGATCATCAAGGAAGCAACTTATCAATTCATGACCAACCTATTGTTCCTCTCATGGTTTTTTCTCACTATTACAACTGTGTTTGAGCTTTTGTCCATTTTCATTATTCTTTTGAACCATTTTGGGGGTTTGCCGATTATAGTTCAACCATTTTCATTAGCTTCTAAGTTTGTAATACA
Source organism: Tanacetum coccineum (assembly GCA_026074375.1). NCBI lineage: Eukaryota > Viridiplantae > Streptophyta > Magnoliopsida > Asterales > Asteraceae > Tanacetum > Tanacetum coccineum. Next base: position 4,274 of record BQNB010156812.1, on the reverse strand, counting down.
TGTTGCTAAATTGTTCGGCCAAACTATAAGTAACATGTATTGCAGATTACATAAAAGCGAAATGTGCAAAACAAACATAGCGAAATGTGAAACATTTGAAATGTTTCATATGTATTATAATTCACATTTCAAGAACAGCCTTTTGAAAATCATTAAAAGAACCATGACTAAATACCAATTTGCCAAACCCACAATATATAATAAATTGTGTTCACCTTTTAAGAATTAAGATACACCGTTGTCAGGCATAATGTGGTTCTATATTAAAGCCATATTATTATGTGATCATGGTAATAAACATTCCAAAACAATAACCAACAATATTTTGTTATCAATAAGGCCACTAATTCACAAAACAGTTTTGATAGTTTCATTAGCGACCATGTTTTCTGGAAAATGTTTTCGCGGTTCAACAAACCACCATTTTACGGCTTATTGTAAAATAACAATAGAACATGCAAATTTATCATGCAAGAAACAAAATCAAGAATTTACTTATTTTCATAAATTGCTTTTTCACGAATCTAGATCAGTGATTACTTCATTGAATAACTAGTAGTGCTTTATTTAATCACAATGCATCAAAGGACGACATGAAACTCTCATTCAGATTATTACCATTTATTGCATGACCATGCATGAATTAGTAAAATATACAATGAAACAAAAACTAATTTATTCATAGTTCTATAATTAGATTTAAAAATAAATTCAAATATAGAACATCGTTCACATGACATGCAAATAATTCACATGCCAAAATTTTGATTTTCCATTTATGTGTTTTAGTGTCCTTCACGAGAAAATAACCTCTAAAAACCCGAGCCACAAATTGAATATCACTGACAATCCTAATTGTAATTTTCAACATGCAAAATAAACACATAAATATGTCTTCTATAGCCTATATTGATAATATTAATTAAATGATCATTAAAATTTCATGCAAGCATATCAATACATAATTTAAGTTTTTTATCAGTACATATATATTTCCTTGATTAACATATCATATCTTTAATACAATATCTATGTGGTTCTAATCTATCGATTCTTATAATAAGAATATAGTCATGCAGATTAAACACATAATTTCATCATGTTAATCATTTGACATATGTGTCATGTATTCAATGCATATATGTTCAATATATAAATAGATTATTGCATGATGCTAGACACTTTTTAATTTTGATTTTTCTAGAAAACACTAAATAAAAAATATCAAACAATATTCATCATTCTTATATACAAGAATAACATACTATGCATATTTATTGGTAATACACAAGTTTGCATAAAATGCATAACCAACGAAATTATTTTTGCTTTTGTAATCCTACCACATACAATTATTTTATTTGATCAAATTGTCATGTACTACTCCAAATGGATTTTTAAAACATATAACATCAAACTAAGTATTAAAAATCATTATACTTGACATACTATCATCTTAGCCAATTAAAAGAAATGCACCGTACTCTGATGTTTAATGGAATATATTGTACCAAATATCCAAATTATATATGCAAGTTTCCTAGTATCATCCCTTGTAGTATGAAATGTATTACTAATCCCACCATTCATGTATACTTCAAACTAACACACTGACCCTCCATTCTAAACTATGTATGTAATATCTCTCACGAAATTAGACATCTTGTCTTTCATAAATACACGATGATAATATTCACCATATGAAATACTTACCCAAACTTTTATCTCCAAAATACTGGAATCTATTTCATATAATCAGATTGTCACTTCGAATATTGTATTAGTTTGTTGGTATTATAGTCTTGATAAATATTGCCCGGATAAATTCTTGAATTGTGTATAATCCACTTTCTTAATACAATATTTTGACCCTATTTGGTGTCTTGGTTACACGAAATTTGTATTGGGATAAGACAAGAGCACACTCTAATTCTAGGCACAAGAAAAAGAGCAAAACATGAATACTTTATTGTATTTGTTCATATTATAGAAAGTCCTCTATATATAATAGACAAAGTGACTTTTTGTGAAAAGTCACACCCTTTCATGAATGGTCATATCCTTTGGTGAATAGTCACCCTTTGGTAATAACTAATAACCACCATTTGTTGTGTGGAAACCAAATAAACTTATACGAGTGTGCACTCCGCACCGCCTGACCCATATTATAGTTTAACTTGAAACCCTATTGGTCTTTAGGTAAATCACAATTACATAAAATGATTGATGACACTAAAATCACTAACAATAACTAGCCTCTAACTTTACTAACTTAACTTGTATCATGAAATATAATTATAAACTTGTAAAATGAACATATGGGTGTTACAACTCTCCCACACTTGAAAATAAATTTTGGCCTTGAAATTTTCATTAAAGACGATACATCCCCATATAACATGCTCTAAATCTCATCATATTTCTAGTTTTCCTCCCATGCCAGTATACAAACTTGTTAGGAATGATAAATGTGGTGACATTATGGAAATTACATTAGTTTAGTTTAAGTTAAAACACAAGGACTAGTTGCGTAATTATGTAATAGTTGCCTTATGTTAGGACTATAAATCACACCCT
>BQNB010156811.1:0-15227 GCA_026074375.1 Tanacetum coccineum | reverse complement strand
ATATAAATAATAATAAAGTTTTCAACAATTTCCCTCCACAAACTTTTCATCATCTCCTTCCAATTTTGACACTATCATTTTCCCTCCACAAATTTTTCATCACCTTCCCACCAATTTTAACACCACTACTCGGTGTAAGTCTTTATTTTTTGTCCCCATTTCTTACAACTACTTATGTACTTGATGGTTTTTAAATCCTAGATTGGGGGTTTGTAAACCCAAAGAGCCTTTAGATTTTAACAAAAAAAATAAAAATTCATAATTATACTCTAGGGCCATGTTTGGTACACTGAAAAGGAAACATGAGAAAGGGAAAGAGAATAAATTCCAACATTTGTTAGATCATGGAAACATGAGGTACCCATTCCATTCTCGGCCCTTACTTTTGATTCTTCTAAAAAAGAGAAGAAAGGATCCCCATCCTTATTCTGCTGTGAATCAAAATTCTTTGCCAAAATGAAAGGTACCTTTACATGTTACACGTGCAATGCACACTTCACACAAAAAAAAAATCCTCAAAACTTAACAACTCCAGATCTCAAAGATTATCCTCGCTCTGATCGACATGTCTTTGTCACAGTTTTTATTTGTAATTAATCCTCAATGAAGGTCATTCATGATCATTTAATCTTTATAAATGGATAAACACAATGAAGATATATGATTTACTCAGATATTTTGGTTGTTGGGTAAAATTACATAAGCGTTTAATTCATTCTAATCTTCTAGTATAACATTTTTTTTTTGATTTTGGAGGTGTTCATCTTATTAACACAATTTTTTATGTTGTTATGGATCTGGAATAAAGTTGAACAAGCAAGATTACCCGCGTGTTACTACGAGGTGTTAACTTTTCGCGCGTTGTTGCGGGACACTAATTTTTTTTTTATTTTGTGCGGGTTTATTTTTCCGGTCTATGTAGCGTTATTTTTTTATGTTATTTTTTTCCTTGTGTGAATTTATTTTCACGGTCTCATGTTTAATAGTTTGATTTTTTTTATATAGGCTTGCGTGTTGGCCCTCATGTTTAAAGGTTTGTTTTTTTATAGGATTTTTTTTTGACTTAGCGTACGTCGGTTTTTTATTGCGTCGTTTATTTTAAAGTTATTAGCAATTTTAGTATTTTTTTTAAATTAAACATTTTTTATAAAAGCGTACGTATGTCAGAAACATTACAATATTGGGCTCGTTTTGTTCGCAATTCGAAGATCTTTCGGGGGGTGTTTGGAAGTTTATTACAAAGAAAAGTCGTAAATAGTTAAAAGAGTGAGAATGTGCCTGTGCGTTGCAACGGGGCTTTTTTTATGTTGCCTACTTGTATGTTTTACGTTATTATACGCCCGCCATAAACGTTGAGTAAGTAAAAATGGGAGAAAAAAAACTAAATGGGCCGGCCCAAGGCGGGTCATAATATTTTTCCGAATTTATTTTGAACGAATATTGAGTAGGAATGTGTCCGTGCGTTAGAACGGGGCTGACTTGTATTCGACGTTTTTTTTTATATCGCCTACTTGTATGTTCTCTGTTATTATGCTCGTGTTTTAAATCTTGACTAAATAAAAAAAGAAAGAAAAAAAAACCCAAATGGGCTGCCCAAAAATGAGAGGAAAAAAAAAGCTATGACTCGAATACTATTTAAAAATGAATAGTGAAAATCCTCACAAAAACTAAGTCGTTTTAAACTTGTAATGAATGTATATATGATTGTGGGGTTGTGGTCGGTCAATTCCAAATTATGTTTTTACAACACATGAGAACTTTGAATTTTTTTTAGTTTGTTTTGTCGTGACATTCATTACGCAATGCGAAAAATCAAAGCAAAACAAACAAATTGATTTGATAACAACTGCTATGTTGATAAACATGAAGAAAAGATAACATGTAATTAACTGCATTTTCATTATGCCATTCGATGTTCACGCCAAACATAAGAATCACTTTTGTAACCATTTAAATACTTGCATTCTATACTTTTACTAAACAGGAGAATGCATTCTCTATCTCTAGGTCCTTTCCTATTCTTTGCTATTTTATTCTTTAGGGTCTTTTCATTCCCCGCGATTCAGTCGTACCAAACACCCCCTAGGTACTCTACTCATCTGGCGTATCAGAGGAGAGCGTGACATCTGTTGTTTCGCGAGTTATCCTTTTCGGCACCATTCCCATAGAGATCTCTATCGTTCCAGATATGCCTACTGATCTACCTACAGCACCAGAGTTACCTGTGGTTTCACCATTCTTATGTTCGGACGACCCTGAGTTCGAGTCAGTCAATGAGTTACACAAGAGACACGTGTCACTTAGACTTCATGATGACATGGTTTCTAGGTAGAGAGACAGTGTTAGATCTCATCCATTTTCGCCATCGGGGTCATCATCACCTGATACTCCTATCCCGTCTACAGAGATTGCTACAGCATCACCTGCTTGCATATCTACTCCAGTCATTATCGCTTCACCAACCGTTCGTAGCCGTATCCGGACGACCGTCAGGAAGAGTATGTTGGGATTACGACCCGTGTTGACGCCAACACGTAGTGCAGCTCTTCGTATGGTCGCACTTTTACTTGAGACATCATCATCCGATACTTCATCCGGATCTTCATCAGATTTAGCACCTGCATCTTCTTCATTTGGTGGACCATCTCGAAAGAGGAGTCGGTCTTCAGCTACATTCTTTCATCTACAATTCACACTGCAAGAGTCCTATCACCGACTTGAGCTGACCTTCTACCACCTCGCAAGAGGTATAGAGGTACATCAGCTTTGCATTCAGATGAGTCTGGTGATGAGGGTAGTCCAGAGACGCAAACAGAGTCGAACATGGATTCAGACATTCAGGCATATATTGAGGCAGTGACAGCGATTGCAGCTATTGCGACAGATAATGGATTAGGTATTGAGCCAGTTATGACATGGGTTGAGACAGATATTAGGCCAGAGTTGGCAGCTGTTAAGACTGAGAGTGAGTCGGAGGAGGCAAAGGCCGATGCTGAGGTTGATGCTGAGGTTCAGCCAGAGGGTACCATAGAGATTAGGGTCGACGTTGCTACAGGGATTGATATCCCAGATGACTTGCTTGTGCCTGATGCTATAGAGCGATTAGGACAACTTGAGGATGGTATGCAGGGTGTGTATGATCACCTGCTAGAGATACCTCTCTAGAGGATAGATGACATAGAGTCGAGGCAGATAGAGTAGGAGGGTAGGAGCATGATTACGGATAGTGAAAGATCTGGTTTGTTAGCACGTGTTGTAGCCCTAGAGGGTAGCAACACGAGACTTCGAGATGCTATCGGTGTTGAGAGAGTGAGGGCTGACAGTTTACAATGACATTTGGGCTATGTAGAGGAGGAGCTTAGACAGGTTCGCGAGCTTCGTGCTCATGAGAGTTAGAGACTTTAGAGGATGGATACCTTCATGATGAGGACATAGGATTACCATCCTTAGACTAGTAGCATCGTAAGTTATGGGTGGATTATAGTAGTAGGAGTAGTAGTGGTAATAGGGATAGAAATCTAGTACTATTTTGGGAAAATCGTGTAACCAACTTCAGATTTTGTATAAAATGAAATCTTATTATTATCATGATTATCTCTTACATTCATATAATTATATTATTCGTTCGTTCTGGCAAAACTTTACTCTAATTTATTTTGTAAATCCTATTTATAGTTTATTTTAAACCTTACTCTTATTCCGAATCTCACCTTGTGTTATATTTATGGCTAGAATTTGATATTACTCGTTCTGGTATGTCGTCCCGAAGCCATCGAAGGACTAATCTTCTCAGCGTGTGGAAGAGGCGGTGGCTACCAGAAGCAACCTGTAACGTGTTGGAATTCTCGATGAAATCAAAATCCAAAATAGAGATGGGATTACGATAACGAAAGTGGAGGAAAATGGAAACCATGGTAAATTATTGGAGATGGAAATCAGATGGGGGAAATTGCAGGTGTGTAAGAAGAAATGCACAGTTGCTAGGGTTTGTACCTATATGATTGTTATCAATGTCAAAACCACACAACCTTTAGTGGTACAAAAGGAGTTTGTTGGTTTGGCTAGGGTGGTTTAAGAAATGGATACGGTTTAGCGTTGTTTTAATATCAGTTTAATTGTCAAATCGAATATCAATGAAGTTCGGTACTTGCATTTGCTAGAATGGGAGCTTCTGACATGGTGGAAATCTGATGTGCAGACCATTGCATTGATGAGGCATATGAGGATGCGATGGAAGGATCTTGATGAAGCTTTATGATGTAGTGTATTGTAGCGAGGAATGATATCCAGAAGTTGAGAATTGAGTTATGGAACTTGTGTGTCAAAGGGACTGACGTCGCTGGTTAAACGCGACGATTCCAGGAGTTGACCTTGTTATGTCCCAGGATGGTTCCTGAGGAGAACGACAAGATTGAGAGGTTCATCTAGGGTTTTTTTTATATAACATTCAAGGTAATGTTACCTCAACTAAGTCAGTTCGATTACAAGATGCCATCAGGATGGCTAATGGCCTAATTAATCAGAAAGTTCGTGTGAATGCTGCAAGGAATGCTGAGCAAAAGAGGAAGTTTGACAATAACCCACAGGGAAACCGTGTACAACAACCACCTTTCAAGAGGCAGAACGTGGCTCAGGCTGTCACGGTGGGCAACAATGAGAAAAAAGGATATGCTGGGAGTGCTCCTTACTGCAACAAGTGCAGATTGCACCATGAAGGACCATGCACCGTAAGGTGTACCAGCTGCAAGAAGGTGGGCCACATGGTCAGGGACTGTAGGACTGCTGTTGCTACCTAAGCACCAAGAGCCCCCGTGGCAAACCAGAGAGTTATGACCTGTTTTGATGTGGTGGTCAAGGTCATTTCAAAAGTGATTGCCTTAAACTCAAGAATCAGAATCGTGGAAATAAAGTTGCTAACAATGATGCTCATAGGAGAGCCTATGCATTGGGAGGAGGTAACGGCAACCCAGACTCCAACGTCGTGACGGGTACGTTCCTTCTCAATAATCACTATGCATGCATCTTATTTGACTCTAGAGCCGAGAGAAGCTTTGTATCGACTACGTTTAGTGCCTTAATTGATATCCCTCCTACTGCGTTAGACGTTAGTTATGTTGTGGAATTTGCCGATGGGCGAATTGCCGAATCCAACACTATTTTTATGGATTGTACGTTAAATTTGCTAGATCATCCATTTAGTACAGACCCAATGCCCGTAGAACTAGGTAGCTTTGATGTTATAATTGGTATGGATTGGTTATCGAGGTATCAAGCTGTGATAGTCTGCGATGAAAAGATTGTTCGAATCCCCTACGGCAATGAAATATTAACGGTTCAAGGCGATGGAAGCAGCAAAGGGCGTAACTCGAGATTGAGCATAATCTCATGCACTAAGACTCAGAAGTACATTCAGAGAGGATGCCATGTGTTTCTGGCATAAATTTCGGTTAAGAAGACAAGAGATAAGTCGAAAGAGAAGCGACTTGAGGATGTGCCGATCGTTCAGGATTTCCCGGAGGTCTTTCTAGAAGACTTGCCAGGACTTCCGCCAGCTCGACAAGTCAAATTTCAAATCGACTTAGTCCCCGGTGCTGCACCTATAGCCCGAGCTCCTTATCGGTTAGCAGCATCTGAGATGCAAGAGTTGTCTGTGCAATTACAAGAATTGGCTGACAAGGGCTTTAAAAGACCAAGTTCCTCACCCTAGAGAGCTCCGGTTTTATTCGTCAAGAAGAAGGATGGATCGTTCCGCATGTGCATTGCTTATCGTGAACTAAACAAGCTTACAGTTAAGAACCGTTATCCGCTCCCGAGGATCGACGATCTGTTTGATCAGTTACAAGGGTCGGGTGTCTACTCTAAGATCGACCTGAGGTCCGGTTATCACCAACTCAGAGTTCGAGAGGAAGACATTCCAAATACGAGGTTTAGGACTCGTTATGATCATTACGAGTTCCAAGTAATGCCTTTTAGACTGACCTACGCACCAGTGGTATTCATGGATCGGATGAATCGGGTGTGCAAACCATATCTGGAAAAGTTCGTAATCGTGTTCATCGATGACATATTGATTTACTCCAAGAGCAAGAAGGAACACGAAGATCACCTTAAGCTAATTCTGGAATTACTTAAGAAGGAGGAGTTGTACGCCAAGTTTTCAAAGTGCGATTTTTGGCTCTTTAAGGTACAATTTCTCGGTCACGTGATTGATAGAGACGTCGTTCACGTTGATCCAGCTAAGATTGAGTCGATTAAGGATTGGGCATCGCCAAAGACTCCGACAGAAATTCGCTAATTCTTAGGTTTTGGCGGTTACTACCGAAGGTTTATCGAGGGTTTTTCCAAGATTGCTAGACCTATGACTAAGTTGACTCAGAAGAGTGTGAAGTACGAGTGGGGAGAAAAAGAGGAAAAGGCATTTTAGCTATTGAAGCAGAAGTTGTGTAGTGCACCGATCTTGGCATTACCCGAAGGAAGTGAGAACTCCGTGGTGTATTGCGATGCTTCGCACAAGGGGTTAGGCGCGGTTCTGATGCAGAAGGAGAAGGTTATAGCTTACGCATCCTGCCAACTCAAAGTTCATGAGAAGAACTACACGACTCACGATTTGGAATTAGAAGCAGTAGTGTTTGCCCTGAAGATGTGGAGACACCACTTGTACGGAACAAAATGCGTTGTGTTCACTGATCATAAGAGTTTGCAGCACATTCTTGATCAGAATGAGTTGAACATGAGACAACGTAGATGGCTAAAAAAGAAACAGCCCCTAAGTGGTGTATATGTAAATGATAACAATTGTGGAGGATAAAGCCACTGAGAAGAGATGGTTGATGTGCCACTAATGTGAAGGTGATAACCACATCATTACACCCAATTGTTGGAATTACTTAAGTTTACTATATTACCATTAATCAAAATTTTTATTTATAAAACTCTATGAAAACATTAAATAATTATCAAAGGGTAAAACTGTCTTTTTTTTACTTTTACAAAATTCAAAGCAATAATAAATGCATTTTTCTTAAACTGTGTATTTCTTATCTGGTGACAATAATTTTAAGACTGAGGTAGTACATCAGATGATTCGAATGTGTTACAATATATATTTCTCTTTAAATAGAAAAAATTAAAATATTATATATGATTGGTTCTCAAACAAATGAACATCATGCATTCGGCTATAACAACTCATTGCATTTAGGGGTGAGCATCGGTCGAAAACCGGACCGGACCGGCTAAGACCGGAGCGGACAGAGACCGAGTTGGTCCAAAACGTCGGACCGAGGACTGGACCGAAATGGTACAGTCCGGTCCGGGTCGGTCTTCAGTCCGGTCCGGGTCGGTCTTCAGTCCGGTCCGGGTCGGTCTTCAGTCCGATCCAGTCCTACACGGCATAATCTTCGGGTTTTTGATAAGACCGGACCGAAGACCGAATTGGTCCAAAACCCTGAACCGAGGACCGGACCGAAATACGTTTGGTCCGGTCCGGTCGGTCCGGTTCGGTCCTGTTTTCCGGTCCGGTACGGTCAAACGGTCCATATGCTCAGCCCTAATTGCATTGACGTTGTATTTTATTAGCTCACCCGATGATGCTACTTAATGTGCGTGATAAACTGATGATATGCCTACCCGTTCCGCCTTAAGAATAACATGAGAAAAACAATGTACGTACTGACTGCGTATGTTTTTCACTGAGAGTTTGTTGACTTAATTTACTAGTTTTGTCTACTGTGTTTATGTGAAGTCTTAGTGTTACTTTTACTCATGTTTGTGTAGTTACTGTATTTATCATAGTAGTTATTGTTGTTCCATAAACGGACTAAAACAATAAGAAAAGAACACAAAGTTTGTGAACAAACAAGCTCTAAACGTGTTGGATTGGAGTGGAAGGATAACAATGTCATGAGAGCTTTTTGTTATGTTTTACTTTACTTTTATTTCAGACATAAAAATTAGACATACTTTCATTTACAGGAATATGAATGGTTGAAAGAAAAGGAGAACATAATTAAACAAGATAAATGCAACAACCACAAAAAATTTATAAAAACTTATCCACACAATGACATAGAAAGGGAGTTGGACCAATAATTTTGTATGATACTTTCTCTTTTTTCTTTCTCATCCACCATATATGCATGACACATGTACGTGTGGATTTTATTTTGTATACATTTTGTGGATGTAGCATTCCTCATTAAACAAACAGTTTAATGTGTAACATAAGTGTTTTTCTGAAAAAGTACCATTAAAAGGTGGATTTCAATAAAAAGCAAATTGCTAAACCTTGCACTTTATTTAGACACGGATTAATCGATTGTATTTTCAACTAGACGAGTACTCACGTATAGCGGCGGCGGTACCAAGTGACTATATTTTGCGGTGAGCAAATGTTATCTGGTTAAACGCTTTTCTAACAATAACTGTACAAATAAATACCAATTAAAATTAAAATAGGCAATAACAATGCAAATAATTTCATATAAACTATTATTTAAACTCACGGCCATTAACACCACCACCACAAACCGAAATATCTGACACAACCATCATCTGAATATGCGAATCTAACTGGTGTGGTTATTATTTTTGTTTCACGTTGTGTTTAGTTGTTTTGATGAATTAAGTGGTTGGAAGGAGTATGCTAAACTGAATCCTGATAACACCGGTGCTAAATTATTTGGTATTTTGTTTGGGTTTATAAATTTGACCTGTTTTGAGTTAATGGTTTCGTTGGTAAATCGTTGTCCTTTTTTTGGTGCTTTTATTTTTCAAATCTTGATTACTGGTGATGGATTACTGTTGAACCGGCGCCAAGTGATTTATTATAGAGTAGTGTGAAAGTCAATTTCGTAGAGAGAGTGAAGATGATATTGAATATTAGTTTAGAGAGAGTGATGTAATTGATCTTATATAAGAATTATTAAAGAATGATATCCAAGTTTTATAAACTTAAAAACAATTAAATATCAGGATGATATTACAAAGTATAAAAAGAGATTCAAATATAAGACTGTTACAAAGATTATTTCACTCAATTTTGACTGTTATAAATACTGAATTATTTAGCATTATTACAGAACTTTTGAGTCAAATTGTAATGTCTTAGTGCATTGACTAAGACATGTATTAGTATATAAAAATATAAAAATTATTTTCGCCCCTCCGGCACCCCCCCGTTTTAATTAGTTTGTACCATGGTCTATACTAACATGTACTTTTCCATGTAGTTTGTTTTTAAAAATTACATAATTAGTAATGAGGGGGTGTTTTAAGAATAACATTAAATGTGTTGACCAGTCAATAAGTATGTGTTGTGAATTGGTTAATTGTACATATTGCATTAATTTTTGTATTATTGAATTTCAACTCTTTATTGTTTGCATTAAAGATTGTACAATGTGCATCAATCCTTGTACTAAATTTTTTGCATTGAATGAAGAGAGAGATATGTGACAGAATTTTATTGTTTGCATAAAATGTTGTACAACGTTCATAAGAATTTGTATTACTTAAAAAAATTGCATTGAATGAGGAGTGAGATGTGTGTTGTAAATCATTTTGTTATTTTGTTGTTTGCATCAAATGTTGTACAGTAAGCATAAATAGTTGTATTACTTAATTTTTGACATTTAATGAGGAGAGAGTGTTCAATTTGTTTGTGATAAAAGATTGCATGTAACGATTGTACATTATGCTTTATAACTTGGATTACTTAATTTGTTGGTTGCTTTTAATGATTGTACATTATGCTTTATAACTTGGATTACTTAATGTAACAGCCTTTTTAATGGCTTTTAAAGAGGGTGTCATATTGTTTGCATAATTTTATTAGTTGCATAAAATGTTGTACAATGTGCATAAGAATTTGCACTACTTAATTTTTCAACATTCAAGATTAGGTGCTAAATGATTTATAATGTAGTATAGATAATAATTATACACATTTAAATTTGATTTATGTAAATGGACTCTATGTACAAACAACGCATTTTGCATGTTTTTCAAATATATTACAAGCGTGTTTGACAAAAATAACTGTTGTTATAACTGAAGATGCAGTTGTATATAAGGATGTATATGAAGATTAAAAATTATGATTATTTTTATAAACTACATGCATTAACATTTGACTTTAAAAGATTAAAAAAAATTATTTTTTAAAAATTTATAAATTATGTTGGTCAAACAAAACTTATATTTTAAATACCTTATTATTTTTTATTATTGTTTTTGAGTTTTGGACTCTTCATTATCTTATGCGACGAGGGTTCTAAAATGCGCGTCATTCCGACGCGAGGTGTGACCTCCACGTAACGAAATAGACCAAGACGTCGGCTCAGCGTGAAAATGCGTGATAAGGTGTGAGGCGTGGCGGGTATTTAGATTCAACTCCAATATTTTTTTTTAAATAAAGAAAAGATATTTTCTTAACATATTCATTATTTATTCATGCTTTAAGAATACAAAAGTTTCGTCATAACCGCTAAAATTTCAGGCTTGGTCATGCCGACACACTACGCGCCTCATGCTATTTATAACTTTGTATGCCACACATTAAGATGAAAATTACATTACCAGGAATTTTTATCTTGTATTAAAGCTAAAAAACTAAAACTTTAAAGTACAAGTATTACTTAACACACCTTTATATTAAAATACTGCGGAAGCTTGATGTTACAAGGGTGGTGGTAGTAGTAGTGGTGGTGGTTTTCGATGATTTTTACAAACGATTACAACTGCCTTTTATAGGCTATACAATCGGAGGATATGCTTTTAGCATAAAGCATATGCTTTGGCATCTGGCATATTCCAGGGAATAAACCATGGCATATGCCAGGGAATATCCTATGCCATTATTTGGTATAATAATTTTACAATAATTAAACATTGGTGGGACCGACGGCTTTTATATTTAAACATATAAGTGGGGCCGACGACTTATCTCTTTAGACTTTGTAGCACGCCTTTGTTGAATTTTGTTACATGCGGGCCCTTCGAGCTTCTGGAAAAAGTAGAACGGGACGATTCGATTTTAACGCTTGTAGACAATAATCATCCCATCCCGGGTCCACAATTAAAATTGAATCGTCACTGCTTTCGTCATCTTCTAGAAACCCTTTCCTGTTGTAGCGGTACTTGCCATCGTCTTTGATTGCATCATCTTCTGAGTGATTAGATGTTATTGCGTCCCAATCTTTGTGCCAGGGCTTCCAGTTCGATGAGGATTCTTCTGGCTTCTTTATTTTGAACTCGAACATCTTCTCGTTGATCTGACCAGTGGTTGTCTTTGGTTGATTGTCCAAAGCATATCTGGGCTTTGCATTGTATGATTGCTTGTAGGTTTCGCATGGCTTTAACTGCTTCTTTTGCTGCTGAAAGTTCAAGGTCTTGGGCGACTGATCTCCATGCATCAGATTTATCCATTCTGATTGGTGTTTGATTAGCCTTGAGCTGGTAGCGTTTGTACAGTGCTCCTGGTTCTTCAGGTGTGAAGATAGTTTTTGTGAAGATTCTAGGAAGTGGTTGGAAATCTTCATGACTTCTTCGCAGGTAGTCTTCATATTCTTCTGAAAGGCATTGGGGGACTGTAGAACTTCCTCCACTGAGTAAAGAGCTGCTGCTGCTAATTCCTTCATTTCTCCTGTGCATTCTGCAAAACAAAGGTTAACAAGTCTTGAAAGAGAATCAGCAAGGGTGTTATGTTTTCCTTCTATGTGTTCTATGTTAATTTTGATGCCTGTTCCTGTGACTGCATCTGCAAACTTGATCCATCTAACCCTTGAGGATTTATTGCTATTAGTTTTGTTGTAAAAACTAATGATGGCTTGACAATCTGTTCTTAGAGTGACTTCTTGTTTGTCAAGGTAGTAAATCTTCAATTTCTCCAAGGTGTTAATGCATGCATTGATTTCGGCATCAATTGTGGATTGAGTTGTTGAGAATTTGCCACTTGCATATGCACAAATTCTTTCTGAACTTCTTGGATCCTCCTTGCTCTTTTTCCATTTGACTATTCCTTGTTGTCCCTCATATCAAAAGCATATATGAGAGGTATATTGAATTTTTTTCCCTCAATTATGAAATACCCTTGCTTTATTCTATGAGTAGCCTGCTATCTTGAATTTAAGCCATTGAAGACGATAGTATGAGTTAGAGGCTCCAATGCTTCTTTTGGAATGACTTTCTTGTTTATACAACATGCTGATGCTCTTGTGTCTATTATTGCAGTGGTTCCAAAAGCTGTACAGTTAGGAATTTCAAACTCAACTTTAACATTGTAAAGTTGATTGGTAATTTTCCTAATTTTTTGGACTTGTAGTGGCGTTCCCAGAATAATGAACTTCTGTCTCTATGCAAGGTCTTGCAATATGAGTGTTTCTCAGTGGTGGAAACTCTTCTCTAGAAAACTGGACTTCTACTTCTTTTTTCTTCTTCTGCAACTGACTTTTAAGCTCTCTTATTTCTTCATCTTTTTGTTCTTCAAGCCTTTTCTTTTCAAATCTGAGCTGATCAATGATTTTAAAGGCATCTGTGAGATCCCTTACTAACAAGCTTTCTTTTGACTGCCATATTTCTTCTTTCTTCTGCATAGCAGCTTTGTTTTCATAGTACTCTTTGGCTTGATCTCTGATCATCTGTTGCACTTGTTCTGTCTTTTCTTTCAAAAGTTCTTTAAGAAGCTTTACTTCATTGCTGTTGAAGTCCTTCTCTTCCTCTTGTTTTTGGGGCTGTTTTCTTTTGACGTTAACTGTTTTGCCAAGATAGTTTCTTGCACAAAGGGCACACGTTGTGAGTTGGCATTTGGGACAGTTAAGTCTTGACATGTCTGTGGTTAGTATCCTACAGAAATGACAGATTGTATAGTTTGTGACCGTGTTTTCATTCCATTCATGCTCACAGTCTTTACTTTTGACTGGTAATTCTTTGTCTGGTTTCCATGATCTGACTGATTGAACCATTTCTGCTATCTTTGTTGGTGGTTCAGGATGGTACATAAAAGGGTAATGACTAGGTGGACTATCTTCTTCTTTCAGATCGTCATCACTTTCAACATCTTCTATTGCCATGAAAACTGTTTCTTCA
Source organism: Tanacetum coccineum (assembly GCA_026074375.1). NCBI lineage: Eukaryota > Viridiplantae > Streptophyta > Magnoliopsida > Asterales > Asteraceae > Tanacetum > Tanacetum coccineum. Next base: position 2,141 of record BQNB010156811.1, on the reverse strand, counting down.
ATAGGAGTATCTTGGACCATGACACTGATACTTTGATGAGTATCACCTTCTCCTTCTGATATGCTGTAAACACTGCTGTCATCAAAATCTGCTAAAACAATATCCTAATTGTCATCAAGATCTAATTCTTGATAGACAGCTGATCTTGAAATGTTTCCTTGTTTACTTCTGCAATCCTTTACAAAATGCCCTTCCTTTCCACAAATAAAGCATTTGCATTTCTTCACTCATCCTCTATCGTCTTTGTATTTTCTCTTGAATGGTTTCACATGAGAATTATGCGAATTTCCTTTGTATGTTCTTGATTTTCTCATTCCATATTTCTTCCTGTTATTTTTGTAATAACCAGGAATTAGTATGGCAGAACAAAGAGATAAATCTCTTAATTCTTTAGCGAGTGCTGCATCTTTACACATTTCTGAGACGAAAGTGTGAGTAAACTTGATTTTTGGTAAAACTCCTGAGCTAAGACCAAGATGTTTAGCCCCGAATGCTTCCTCAATCTTTTTGGATATGGAGGGTGGAAGTTTGGCAAAAAGCTTTTCTGTTGTTGAAGGAAAATATAATCTTCCTGATTTGGTTGCCAATTGCCTGAAGTCTTCTAAGAATGACCACAAATTCTTGGTGTCTTCACAGGTTATTCTGTCCAAATCCCTGTATGCTCTGTCTTGTTCATTAGTTGAGCCTCGATATGGATCTTCTAACAGAATTAACTGCCTCACTTGTGATGTTATATTTTGTGGTTCATCTGCAATTGCTTCAAGAGCAGAATATGCCCCTGGGTATGCGGTTCGCCATTGTTGCCACATTAACTTCTCACTTTCTCCAAGAAGATTTTCCACAAAAGCTAGCTTTGCTTTGTTGTCAGACCATGTTTGATTATTAAGTCTATTAATTGTAATAGACTCCCATCTGGATATTACTTCTGACCATAGGCCTGGGTCTGATGGTAATACTAGCATTACTCCGGATTCTGTCCATGCCGGTGGTAGAGTCCACTGTGAGTTGTGATACTCACCATATCCTCCATTGAATATTTTACTTTTTCCTTGAGGATAACCAAACTGATAGTCTGGCTTATAGAATGGTGGTGGATTCTGTTGTGCCGGTGGATAGACTGGTGGCCCCATGATTGCATCATGTGGGGGTTGATAGCTTTGGGTTGATTCTATTTGTGAAGATGAGGATGGGAATGCATTTTCTTCATGTTTCTTGATGATTTTTGCTGCCATTTGTTTGAAATTTCGAAACTTTGGGTATGGTAAATCATCATCATCATTTTCTTCCTTAGAAAGATGAAGAATTGTATGGTTATGGTTCTCACCACTCTTCGCTGCGAATGGGTTTTCCCATTTCGACTCTGATTCCTTCTTTTGTATGGCGAGATTTTCATCCCATTGTGGTAGGTATTCATCAAGAAATTCTTGCTGATTTTGTGCAAGTCTTTCTTGTATGACAAGAACCTTTCCGCCACTTCGTTCATCATCATCCCAATCACTTCTTTCTTCTAAAATAGTTACCTTTCCTGGGGTAACTTCATCGTCTGAGAATTCATCTCCCCAACCAGTTGCTGCAATTTCTTCTATTGGGGTTGTTTCTGGTGGTGCATCATACTTGACATAATAATCCCATTTTCCAGATGGTTCCCCAAGTGTTGACCATTTTCCCTTAACCTTTGCCTTGATCGTTTTGGTTTATTAGATCGCTTAACTTTATTTAATGGTTCTTCTTCTAGGATTCTTGCTTCATTCAAGCAACTTTCACAGAAACATACTTCATAAGAGATATTAAGCAGATTCTTATGAAGTGTTCTTCGTCTTTATCCAAGTTATCATCTCTTGTTACTTCTCGATCATGCTGATCAACTGAGATGGCTTATAGTTGCACCATCCCCATAATCACTAGGAGGCTTATAGTTGCACCACCTTTTTACTTAGTTGGTTTTATATCACGTAACCAACATCAGGAGTTAGATCACTATGTGGCTTATAGTTGCACCACCTTTTCTTTTTTCTTTTTTATAATACTCCTGTATATTACATATCTCATATCCCCCCTCCCCCCACTTGAGATAAACAATATCAAAAGTGATAATACCGGGGGTCTTCTATGATTATAATAATATGTCTTCAACGAAAGTG
>BQNB010156810.1:0-15227 GCA_026074375.1 Tanacetum coccineum | reverse complement strand
TTATTTTCCCGTCAGCTAGTTCAACATCATAATAATGGTCTAATGTAGTTGGTGTGATATCAATTAGGGAACTAAATGTAGTAGGTATAAAACTTCTATCTGCACCAGTATCAAATAAGATAGAAGGATAGTAGTCGTATAGAAGAAACGTACCCGTAACGACGTTGTAGTTCGAGTTTATTCCCGCATTGCCCACCACATAAACCTTGGCTGGTGCATTGCCATTCCCATGTTGATTACCACGGTTTCCATTCTTCAGCTTCGGGCAGTCTTTCTTGAAGTGCCCTTAAACACCGCCCTCATAACAAGTGACAGCATTCTGAGTTATCCCGAAGTTCCCATGATTGTTATTATTACCGTTAGGACCAGAACTCCTACAGTCATGAGCCAGATGACCGATCTTCTTGCACTTATTACACCTAGGAGCACATGGACCTTTGTGGTGATAGTTGCATTTTGTACACAAGGGAAATGATCCCGTGTACTCCCTCTTTTCACCAGGCCCAGTAGTGTAAGCCCTCCCAGTGTTTTGTCTCTTGTTTTGTTGTTGGTGCCCCTGATTATTTCCAGCATTAAACTCTAACTTCCTCTTCTGCTCAGCTTGCCTTTCAGTAATAGTGAGGACTTTTTGATCCATCTGATCATTGGCAAACTCAATTGCTTCCTCCATCGTCTTAGGTTGATATGACATTACATTTCCCCGAATCATATCAGGAAGTCCACTGGTATGTGCTTAATTACACATACCTTTTACCTTTAAAAACGAGCTAAAATAACCAAAAACAGACTCAAAATGCCAAATATATGCTTGTTTTGCTAATTGTATTGTGCAGGAACGGATATCTCACAAAAAGACGAAAAACCAAGTAAATCCACCTCTTGGGGCAGCAGTTATCCATCATCATCTTTCCTTTAGTGTCCTTCCATGTCCTTGAGCCTAACAACATCTTATGTAACGGGCCTTCATGTGGGATTCCACCGTGTTACGCATTTTCTAAGGGAAGTGCAAGTAGCGAACTTAACTTGGTTCTCTACAGCACAGTTGCTAACGTGGAAAACTGATTCCATCTTTTCAAACCATTGTGCTAACACAATCACTCCTTTAGTAAGTCTTTGTACGTACACTCACACGGAGTACGTGTACTTCCTTTAGTTCCAGTGCTAGAATTGTGGCTACTGTCGCCATGACCATTTGTGCTATTTCGAAGAGTTTCATGATTAGCAAGTGCTGCAGACACTCTTGCTTCGATCAATTGCTTAACAACAGCAACTGTCATTGGGGCAGCAGCTGCTGCAGTAGCAGCAGCAGTGGCAACAGCAGCCCTTGCAGCAGCAGAGGTTCTTTTTGGTGGCATATTGTTCTAAAATCACAATAAAATAAACATGTGTAGCTTTCACTAAACATCACAGCGCATGAACATGGCGTGCCAATATATATATAACAAGATTACATCAAACAGTACAAACCTACAGAAACAAACATGACCTTCAGTACATAACCACAATTCAACCCCACACCAAACATACGGACTTCCTCTGCGAACAGTCACACACCCTACAGCGTCAGACTATGAACGACTATAGCTAATACCTGCGCAACCCCTCACATACTAGAGTGTTTAAGACATAGTCACCTAACCGGATGTGTAGACAACCACATACATGATTGTCTGATACAATAATTGAAAAGTACAAATCCTAATGCCGTGCTAGCTGGGTACAACCCATAACACTTAGCCGGCTAACAAAATGATAGCTATGAATCTAACATGGAAAATGCAAATCTAGGCAGAACTACCAGCGCCCTCACGATCGGTTGCATGAGTCTGGTCTCTATCCTGAAGTGCCTGAATCTGTCCTAATGCTGCTGACAACTATCCTTGTAGTGCCGAAACATGTGCAATCAATGTCGCCGATGTGATCTGAGGAACCTCTGGATTAGATCACAATGATCTGACAAGAGTCTTGATATAATTTTCTCATGTGGCAGACACACAAGTAAACAAGACAATCCTACACACACATCAAACACACTAAGCACACTCTCAGCTCTAAAGCAGCCTGAATAATGAGATCACAAGTATGGGTCATGAGCAATACTTATGATCTAAGGTCTCCCAAACACTGATGGTTATATTATACAACTCAATGACCAGCCAGTCTTGAGCTAAAGCCTTTAGTAGGCACACAATGCACGTACTTACAACTACGCACACTATCACACACGTGAGTGGAGGACAACTATCGGTAGACTCTTAATATTGGTAAGAGTATGTAAAGTTGTAAATATAGTTACTACAGTCACACACACACAGATCAATCAAATTTAGATGCGACACGAAGACTGAGGTCCTAGCGTGATTCATAGTCTTTATGAGTTCTACGTCGTAGCATAAAAGCCTAACAATATTAATTGATCTGATCTGCTTGTAATTGTTGAATGTCACGGCATTAATCACTCTATAGGTCTTAGTAGGGAGGTTGGGGTAATCAGTGTTGATGTTTGGACACTGGAGTGAGTGTGGTGTCACTTTACACTTCAGGATATTAAGGTGACATAAACACTTATGATGCTGAAACATGCGATCCTAATGAGTTAGACTGATACACTGAAGATGATGTATCAACAACTAGTTCATGTAGTGAGTGGATCTAAGTGTTAGGGGATTGTAACACACACTGGTGTGCACGATATCACGTGAGGGGAGATAATTTTTTGGGAAAAAAACACAAATCAAATAGATATGTTTATTTGACAGTAGTGTGCACATTTATGGAATGATTTATCACATTGTGGTTGTGTGGTGATAAGTGAAGATATGTTTTCTATGAGGACAAATTACATTAGATACTTTTACTTTGGACGTTGCAACTCTTGGCTCTGAAGGTGTGAGGACAGGGACATGGGCGGGAATGGATTATATGGGGGGGAACTAGAAGGACGGAACATGGAGCATAAAAACTGGGAACATGTTACGTTTCACACAAAGGATTCATTGAAGTCAACACACTCAATGATTACAACGTGAGTACTAGAGTGACGGATCTAGGTGTAGCAACGAGCGGGTGTGGGTCTGGGAAGCTGATGGGACAAGAGTAAGGCACAGGGGAGATAGACAGTTGTCCGGTCTGTCTCAGAACATAGAACACTCAGTTCTCGGAGACACACGATATGAGGCACGGGGCGACGGTCTATATATAACTCTCTACAGTTAGTATCTATGTGCACGGAGTGTACACAGTAGGAGGGAACTAGACTAGCACCACAGTGGGTGTGTTGGAACGAGGTCCGTGGTCTGTTGTGATGACAATCAATGAGGACACTTGTGACTGTGGATGTGTTGTTAAGTAAGGTATGGATTGACACATGAGATGTGGTGGTCTTAGATGGGACTTGTGCACAGAGGTAGAGGATCATAGGGACTAATATTGGCGTAGTTGTGGCGAGGGGGTTTTGCAGGATAGTGGTAGTGGACAGGTGGGTCGAGTGACTGTAATTAGAGTGGGTGTGGAGTAGTCGTGAGTGTGGAGTGTTACCTTTTGTTAGGGGTAAGATACAGGGATGATATAACACGATACATCTGTTTTGGTATGAGACTGGTTGATAGATTGTTATTAGTGCTTGTGAGCTGGGAGACTATGTTCAGTGTGGTGGTGAAGGGGTATCACGAGGTTAGGTGGGCTATCTTGTCACAGTAGGTTGTAATAGAAGATCTCATAATATCATCTCTCTGATGTGACGCACTACACACTGGTAAAAACAGAGAATAAGTTGATTGGGGTAGACAAAGGGTAAGGACGAGCGATTGAATTATATGTGAGAAGATGGAGGAGATACAACAGTGGAGCGGGAAAGGATGCAACATGTAGGTGAAGGTGTGATATTAGTGTGATGGGTTTAGGAGGGTATTGGGGGAATTCGTGGTATAGATTGGTCATAACGTTAGGTGGTTGTCAGCGTGTAAGACTCTATGGTTCAGTGAACATTTTAAACAGTGATTTCACAATGGAGAGGTCTTACAACTATCATCAAGTATAGCATTGAGGAGTCTTATGGATAGTTTATTTTTTGTGTTCATAGTGATTTGAATAATTGTAGGAGAGGAGTATATCTGTGGAGCAATGAGAAGTGGGCAGTTGGTGCGTCACATTATGGGGGTGATAGACATACTGGGTGTTACAACGTGAGTGTATGGAAAATAGCGAGTGAGACATAGTGACACGGAAGGCGGTCTAAGAATACATACATTTGGGAGAGAATAAATATTTTAGACAGAGAGGACAGGGTCGGGTGGTTTAAACAAGTGAGAACGGATTACACAGTGTTCTAACACGAGGTAGGGTGAGAGATTGAGATGATGTGAGAGGTGATGGTATCATGGAGAGATAAATGATTAATTTAAAAATGAGGAAAGATCAGATTGTATTATATGAAATCTGGGTAATGTGGTTAATGACATATGGATGGCATATTGTCTATTTCTAGGGGTTTGGTTTTTAGTCTGTGAATTAGTCAAGTGTATATAAGAGGGGAGGGAGTCTCAGGTGCGGGGACATAGTTTAGGTGCATTGGGCATCTACGTTGTGTAGTGGGTTGACACTACGGTTGACATTATTCTAAGGGTATTACAGTTGTTGTTGTTGAGCGATGTAAAAGTTTACAAGTGGGGTTATGAGGATTTATGGATGGGGAAGAGACGGACACAGTGGGTGCACGTCTGGTGAGTGACAGTTAAAGATGGGTGGGTTTGTGGGGTGAGTGAAGGGATATTTGGTTGATAGTGAGGAGGGGGGTGAAGGTGATATTGGGGATAACTTTTATAGTTGGTGTTATAGTTTTATGTAAGAACAGTGGGAATGTGGGTAGGGGAGTGTGGGAAAGTTTAAGACAATGAGGTTTGGTGGGTAGGTGAAGTGAATGAAGATTTGGTTAAGGAAGAATGTGTTTAAGGTGGGAGTTCTAAGTAGCTCTATTAGTAATATTGAGAATCATACATAGTGTTAAATTGAAGTGTTTATATTTTTAGGGTTGACCATAACGGTAGTCAAAAGCAGTTTGCTCTCTACTTTCTAAACACTTCTACATTCTCCACTAATCTACGGACTAACGAAGCAAAAAGCGAGGCAAGAGAAGGCAGACAGATTACCAGCCCCTATCGCAGTCAGCAAACAGAGATGCTGCAATATCAGGCAAAAAGCAGACAAATGGTGCACCGATACGCAACGATGCATAAAGGCCAACGAATTACTACTGCCCTCTAACCAATCCAACCAAGTGTCAAGAAGGACCAACAACACACTCCGATCTAATTGCTTTCGATTCAGCGTCTTCTAAGAGTTTTTTCCAAGGGACAGTACACTCTACCTTATCGTTCCACTTCTACACTGATATTTAAAAAAGTCACAAATCTTTTTAAAATCAAGATTAGAATGTCAAAGTCTTACTGAACCTACCAAACTTGACCCTCTAACAAACAAACAAAACTTTCTTTAAACCGCACAGAATTGTTTTTACAAACACACATTACTATGGTTCATTCCCCCACTTTTTATTATAAAAAATCCTAGGAGATTTTACATTCTCCAAACAAGAAAAACTGAGGACTTGCCAGCAGGAATTTGGGTCCTTCACATCAGGACTCTGGCAAATCTTGATATCAACACAAAGGTGGGAAGTCTTGGGTCTTTGGTCTTGAGGCTTGAATCACAGTATGCGATAGGTTCCTCTGAGTCTGAAGACTTGTCAACGTTTATCCAAGAGACAAGTCATTAGACTTCTGAAAGAGTTTCAGAAGTTTTATTAAAGACTTTTGAACCATAACTTACCTGTGTTTCCTCTAGTGTCAGCTTGTACGGGATGGGTAGTAAGTTCGCATGATGGAGGGAGGAACTGCATGCAACTCCCCAGCCTTGACAAACCTATGAGTAAAGAGTTTAACCTCCTCCTCAACTGAGGTTTCTGGTTACAGGTAACTAGGTCTAGACAAATCAAACACATTCATCTTTTCGCAAAGTATTCTTTAGAAAATCTAGAAACCAATTTTAGTTCTTGTAGACATAGAGCTATTTATCAACTTTTTCAAGTTCTTGGAAGACTCCTTCCACTTATCAAATCTAGCTAATGTCGCTTCATACTTAACTTCCCATTCTTTCTTTTCATTTTGTGCCTGATCATGTAATTTTTCAGTATAACTCAGTGTGTTAGTGGTGTTTTCTAGATTAGCAGATAAAACCCTAATCTTTTCTTCTAATGCATCTGAGTTTCATGGTAACAATCATTGTATTTGTGATTCTAATGATTTAAACCAGCATCTTGATATGCCTGACTTTAAATGTAACAATCATTATACAATCTATCAAGATTACTTAATACATCGATATTAAGATCCTTAATTTTAGAATCCACAAAAAAGCGGGAACAATTTCGTACCTTAGGAGAAAACCCCATCAAAGCAAACTCGCAGCAGCATCAGAAACACCAGCACCACCATTATTAGTATGAATTCCAGCCATCATCCCATATACCTTCTCAACCTCACCAGTCTTGTTTTCTGCCGCATGATCCGACCAATTCACCATGGAATCAACTGAGACCTAAGTCTTTTGGGTCTTCGTCTAACTTACTGTGACCTTAAAGGCAGAAAACCTAGCCTTATCATCAACAGTCTTCACATTACACCTCCCTAGCAAAATGTGTCCCATTTTAAAGACATTTGTAGCATCTAACCTTTCCTTCTCTGTCAAATCTGGCAGATTGCTTATAGTGTAGGTTCATCTTTCAGTCCTGCCTTCTCTCAAATCTGTTATTCCTCAAGAGAGCATAGCCATTTGCCACTTTAAGTCCAATTCTCCATCTCCACGGATCAACCTGTCAAAGTCTTCATAGATCATAATCTTGATCTGGTTACATTCGCAGCACCAAAAGAATGCCAAAACACATTCCATTATGTTGTCAGAACGACCAGAATTCTGAAAACTGGATGGAACAATACCACGCTGATCAAATAAGAAAGCTTTGAGCCAGAGCCTAGCAGCTCCCATGAAAGCAGAATGGTGGGGAGCAGCACACTTTCACAGCATAACTATGACCAATTCTGACATCAAGTTCAAGTGACCTTTATTTTGTTATACAGTTCATCAAAGACTCATTGAATCAAGGCCACCTCATTGTTTTTTAATTGCCAAGGCAACATGTGACCACCAGAATAAGGAATGCACCTTAGAACATCAGGTAGATGTCATCATTGTCATGGCCTTGCCTGCACTTGAATCAACTGCTCAAAATCTTCTGAAACCTATCATAACACTTGTGTAGCCTTCTTCTTCTGTCACATGAGAATTCTGTAAACGCTGCTTGAGCAAGGTCTTCCGCATCTTCTTTGAATCCTTCATAATCCGCACCAAACCTAGCCTTAACTGCCAAATCCAAATATCCTTGCATCAGCATAAATGATGAAACGGGGGTCATTATGATACTTCAGTATATCCTTAAGCAACAAGGTTCTCACCTTATTCTTCCCGTTTGTAAATAGCACATGCCTCATCAAGAGAGACAGGAAGGAATGAACAATGTATTTCCTTTCGTCATCTTTTCCCAACCTCTTTGGACTGTTCCCTGCTGAACAATCACTCCAAAGATATATGATCAGCATTCTGTATCGAGTACTCCATCTTCATAAGCCCATATCTCATATTTTTCCTTCTCTAGATAAGGAAATTTTGCATAGTTGGTCAGAGATAGGTGGCTGTTTAGGAACTTGTTGAAACAGTGGTGACTGGACATTGGTTTAGGTTTGAGGTACTGCTGACACAGACTGATATGGTCTGAGTTAGTTGAGACTGTTAGAAGAGTGAAACAGCATGTAGTGAAAAGATAGATAGATTGGTTAAAAACCTGCTGATAGTTAACAGCAGGTTGTGAGAAAGCAGTTTGAGTGAATGAAGGCATTGATTGTGTGGGTTCAGGTATGAAAGAATCCGAGGTGTCATCTTGAGTGAATGAAGGTGAAGCAGATGGATTAGGGTTAGGATAAGTGAATGGTGACTGAGTAGATACAGTAGGTATGGGTTCTGACATAGTTAACGGTTAGAGAAACAAAGTTTTGTTGTGGTAACAAGTGATTCTCTTTATTTATCAAGCTCCTCCAGGCTCTGATACCAGACTTGTTAGGATCTAAACTATGATAGATCCTTCTAGCCTTTGTTGTTGTATAGTACTTAATGTAATTTCACAAGTAATATACTGTGAGAGACTCGAACAATTGTTAAGGCGGAAACTAAACAATGCGTATAAAGAAGAACAATATAAACAATGATCCTCTATGATCTTCTCTATTGATAATAAACTAGTTTAAGTAATGCGTAAGTCAGTACAAAACCCTAATCGCTAAAGGTTACATTGTATAGAGAAGAAACCCAAAATTAGCTAAACAAGATAAAGGGGGGGACACATAGCTAAAACGCGTAAGAGAATATACACAATCTCTTCCTGATATAATCTCATTCCTATCTTCATGAAAATAACTCTATATATAACTATAATCCTGGACATACAATAATCACGTCTATAAATAAGATCAGCAGGAACATAATCAGCAGGAACGTCTCTTAAAGTCTTCCACATAAAACTCTATAATATAACCAGCAGAAACACTACTTTGAAACTAGCCCCGCAAGAAACCACTTAAAGCATCAACAGAAACGACCATCCTCTAACAGCATAAAGCGACACTTAGTCGTTTTCAATATAATTCCCAACAAAGAGGGTAAGAGAAAGTCATGGATTTTTTCCTCAAAAATGGAGATAAACATCCACTCAAGGTAAAAACGCTCTCACTATCACTACTGGATGTATCCTCGGACTCTCTTGGGATTGGAATAAGGTCCTCAACATGGACTTTATGAATTCGTCCGATTCCTTTTCAGGAATAGTGCTAAGTTCCTCATTCTCCATTATGAGAGAGTCCTCGGGCTCCATAATAGAAGACACAGGTGCGAGAGTAATAGACGGAGAAATTTGAGGCATATCTTTTAAAGGAATATAATACTCCTCGTCATCATCGTCATCATCGCAGGTAAAAATTGAAAATTCTCGAGTAGGCTCAGAGTATGATACTAAATAGCAGCTAGCAATAAAGCCATGCACTTTTCTTCAGGAGGTATATGATCATACTCCTTTAAAAATGCTTGATTAGTTTCCATTAAGTTTTCTCTAGCCTGCAACATTTTCGTATCCATTGCTTGAGGAGGATGATGAATTACGGGAAACTGCGGGGGTTGATATTGGTCAAAACCGGAATAAATTGGATTATAACAATGATTAGGTTCATAATTTTGGTTCATCGGTTGACACTGAAAATTTTCATGAAGAACCCCGCAATTTTCACACGGAAATTGTTGTGGCTGACTAAGAGAATAATGTAGAGGTTGGTTAAATCCAAAGTCTTGATTGTAACAGGGACCCTGATCAAATACGGGTGTGTTCCCTGTTTGACAATCGAAGCCCGGATGAGAGTTCCCTCCACAAAATTCACACGAGTATATCTCGTATTGGTGTTGTGGAGGTTGATTGAAGAAGTTCGGTGTTTCATTATAAGAATAAGGATTTGGGTCATAGACAAACTCATTTCCGGATCCTACACTGCTACAGCTCGGACAGTTTCCACCATTAAACGAACCTCCACAATACGAGCAACCAAAATGGTTATACGAAGACATGTCGAAGAATTAAACGGATAAGAGGATAAAGAAGATAAGAATTAAATGTAATAAGAGGGTAAAGAAAAATATTTTTAGATTTTAAAAATAATACATGAAAAATATTTTTGGTATTTTTAATATTTATAAAAGAAAATAAAAATAAAATAAGAAGAAAAAATATTTTTGGATTTTTATATTTTTTATAAGAACGAAAATAAACTTTCCGAAGAAAGGATCTTCAAGGCTCGAACATGAACAATCCCGTAAAAATCGCTACACCTCTCCCCGGCAACGGCGCCAAAAATTTGATACTACAATAGTATATTTTAAACGTTAATTTTAAATACCAAAGTATTAGAAAAATTTCCAAAAACTTCACTTGAGGACAAAAGGTGTAGGAAAAAACTTACAAAAAATATACACGTTTAAACGGTAAGTGATTACGGGTCGTTTTCCACAGACTTAGAAATTGAGGACCTCGTTTGTTATTTGGGGACATGCTTGAATTGGTTCGAGATTATTGTTTTCTAACATCCTAATAGAGGCAAATAAAAGCACAATTTAAGCTAACTAGAAAACGTTTTAACGGGATTAAGAAAACGCAAACAAAAATTTAAAAAAGGGCCAACAAATTTTGAAACTAAAAATTAATCCCTAAATGGTTTTCTAAACTTTTTCTAATCCTAAATGACTATTAAAAAGTAAATGCTAAGGAAATTCTAAAATGAGAATGGTAAAAGCTTAAAAACGAAGAAAATAAGAACGAGGATCGAATCCCGTTCTTTAAAAAGTGAACTTTCAAAATATTAACCCTACGGAAGTAAATTTCAACCTAAACCTAGAATATGATAAAAGAAAATTTTATTAAAAAGAAATTTATTTTTTTGATTATTTTTCTAATTTTTATGATTTTTTTAAAGTTTTTAACAAAATTAATTCACGAAAAATATAAAACTTTAAGCTAAAAATCCTAAATTTTTTCTAAAAATAGCTTATGATAAGCAGGATGTAGAGAAAATGAGAAATCCTAAAGTGCTAAACTCAATAAACCGGAAAAAATCAAAATAGCACTCGAAGTGCTTATTATACTAAAAACTCAAAAAGGGGTAAAAGGATTGATTGTGCAAACTTGAACGTAAAAGTCTCAAGGGCACGTTGGTGAGAGGTGTGTGTGTTGAGGCTTATAAAGGGTGAGACTAGGTTGAGGTCAGGGGTTCGAGTCTTGCTCACCCCCGACTTCCTTGGTTTCCCTTTTTTTATTTTTGCAAAAAAAACTAAAAAGAAAAGATGTAAAACAGATAAAGATAAGCCATTTTTGTGAAAACAACTTTTTTTCTAAATAACTAATAAGCTAGTTAACAGTATAAAATTCAGACAGAAAACATTTAACCATTTTTTTTACTTTTTTTGAAAACTTTATAAGCTCAAAACTAAGATAAGCTAAAACTAAAACTTAATAAGCTATAAGAAACTAACTTCTAAGCTAATAAGCTAGTTTATACAGGAAACAAGCTAATCAAAAGGTAATAAGCTGAAAAAATCACTTGGGACACAGCTGAGCTTAAAACAGACAATGAGACAACTTTGAGCTTATTATTAAGCTAGCTATTGGAACCTTATGGCAATCTAGCTTATATCTATGGAAAGCTTATTCTAAGCTCTATCTAAAACTTTAATCAAAAAGGAGTTTGAAATTTGAATAAGCTATGAAAAGACTTAATGGAATAGCTACTTGCTATTAAACTTTGTTTTTGACTTTTCTATGAAAAAGACTCATAAGCTAAATCCTAGACCTAATAAGCTACAAATTGTTTAAAACTATCTTAACTAATAATTTTAAGCAAGATTTAAGCTAGAAAACTAAAAATATAAGCTAAAATTCTCAAATAAGCACTTGATGAAAACTGTTAACTAAACAGTCCATGGATGCACTTTTAAGCTTATTTCTGGATAAGCTAATGGATCCTTATGGGAATATAGCTTATACTACTTTAAAGTTTGACTAATAAGCTATCTAAATCTATTTTTAAAAAGTATTTTGAAACTCAAATGCTTAATGAAAAAGCTGCCTATGCAGTTGTACCTAACTTTTTGGTTTTTGAATGAAAAGACAAAAAGCTAAATTTAAGCTCAAAAACAGATGACTTAATAAACTTTTTAAAACAAATTAAGCTGAAACAATATGAATCTTACCTACAAACTATTTGAATACTAAAAATTAAAACCTAATAACTACTCTAACTTATTGAAAATTAAGATTGAAAAAGTCCTTTTGTCTGTTTAAGCTATTGATGCAGTTGACACCCTCAATAATCAAAACTCAAAACAACTTGATGCAGACCTAATGACTTGACTTAAACATCTTTATAACACTAAAACTAAAGCAATTTGAGCAATAACAATAACTATAACATATTTGAGCTTCAAATGTACATTAAACTAGATTTAGGCTAACAGATTTGAACAACTACACATTACTTTGATTAAAACTTGATTATGCCTTCAAACAACTTTAAATCCTGACTTTATAAACCTTATAATAAGATTTAAAATAAAATTTAAAGGACCAAATGGACTCAAGCAGTACTAACTTGAGTTAGTACTACTTGACCCAAACACTCCCTTAAATTCCTTAAATCCATACTTAGCTTATAAAAATGAGAATTAAACTAAAATCTTAGATACCAAATACTAAAAAGCTATAATAAGACCTAATAAGCATATTTTAACAAACTAACAGGCTAGAACAATAAGTTATTAAACTATGCTAATATTTTTGGTTTTTAACTGTTTTAAGACAAATGACAAGCAAATTAAGTTCTAAGCTAACAATTACACATAATAAGCATCTAACATCTATAATAAGCATTAATAAACTACAATAAACAGATATAAGCTATTATTAAACAGTAATAAGCTCAAATGTAATTTTAAGCTACACAATGTAAAGAGAGGACTTACAACTGCCTTTGCACAAACAAGGCTTATAAATGCTCTTTTGAGCTTATCAACAAGCTCCAGCTTATCAATTGATAAGCTGGTATGGTCCTGGAAACCTTTTTATTACTGGCTTCCCTTCTTAATAAGTTGTGGTAATTTGAGGGTGGATTTAAGTAATAAAACTCAGTTAAGCTTTTGTGAGCTTAACTGAGTTAATAACTAGCTTATGAGAAGATTTAAGAGCTTAATGAGCTTATGTGAACAAAATACAGCTTAATCAAATAGTTTTGCATTAAGGTAAAATATTAAGTAACAAATGATCAATATTCAAAACAAACTTTTATTAATTGAAAAACCACATTTATAAGATACAAAAGAGTACTGATTACACCCAACTCTCGCCCTACACCTCCTAACACAACATATCTCAAATATATCACATATATAAAAAGCGAGCACACACACACACTCCCCTGATTAAAAGTTTTTTAATAAAATAACTAAGAGGATTTGTACTGGCACATACAATTACAAAAATTATTACGACATCAACACATCTCTAAAACACAAATTAAATCATAAGAGAGAGACAGGGTGATTGTGAAGTGGAATTAATTGTTTTAAATTAGTGGGTGTTAATGAACATGGTTAAAGTTGAGTTAGGCGGGCACCAAGAACACAGTTGTGATCTTAGTTCGTCAATTGATTTATAATTTATGTAAGTTGGTTTTGTTATGAGTGTGGATTTAGGGTGAATGGTGGATATAATTATTAGTTGGGTGGGGGGTTAGGATGGGTTGTGGGTTTTCTATTGATAATTGTAAAAGATTTGGTGTGTTTTGTATATAATACCGAGGGGATGTATAGGTGTTCGTGAAATTGGTATTGAGGGTGGTAGTAGTGTAAAATTGTCAGCATGCGTGGATCTTGGACTTTGGAATCTTTCAAGGCCACGTAGAAGGACGAGTTAATTATGTTTAAATTGGGGTTAATTTTGAGAGGTGTAAATGGGGAGACGATACATTAAAAACTATTTTCCCCCGCCCCCCAAATGTTTATTCGTTTGAGTTTTGACATGAGTTTAAATGTGGTTTTGACCAGGGCTTAGGTATAAAGGGTTTGGGCTGTTTGGTTTATTTGGGCTCTGTTAAGTGGTTTAAGGGTTTTTGTAATAAAGAGTTAACGACCGTTAGTCTTTGATTAACGAAGGACTAACGGTGTTATCAATTTAGGGCTTTTTGTGAAATTGGTTTTAACATTAAGGCTCATTTAGGTATTTTGAGGGTTTTGTCTTTTTGTGGGTTGACCAATGGTTGACTAAGGTTGACTTTTTTGACCTTTGCTAGAAACTCCCGGCTCTTGAGCACTCTATCCGTTCCTGTGCCCGTGTTTGTCCGGTTTTGACCATTTTCTTGTGATTTTTGCAATATCCGTACCTACATATCACAAATGACAAAACAAGCAATATACAAGCATAATTTGCATAATTTGTTCATTTTAGGGCCATTTTTAGTATAAAAAGGATATGTGATTTCTCACATATCACCCCCTTTACCTGTTAGAATTAGGATTAGAACTAACATATGATTAGCATAGGTTTGACTTAGATTATAATTAACTTAGATTAGATAACCAAAATATTAATAAATTAAGAGATTTAACCTCGCTTTAAGTGGTTAACACCCTGCTTACCATGAATCTACCACCGACCGGGTACACTTCCTGTTAAAGTGTTGCTTTTGGTTAAGTCGGCAAAATATAAATTTAAAACTTAAATCATAAAAATATACGCCACGTAACGACACATCAACAATTAACCTAGCCACGGAAGTATACTCTCTGTTGGTAGTAAGAGGAGTGTAATATTCGCATCAGGATGGGTAACCTTACAATTAACCCAACCACGGAAGTATACTCTCCGTTAGCCGTAAGACGAATGTAATATTCGCATTAGGACGGGTAACCTAACAATTAACCCAGCCACAGAAGTACACTCTCTGTTGGTATTAAGACGAATATAATATTCACATCAGGACGGGTAACCTAATCATTAACCCCGCCACGAAAGTACATTCTCTGTTGGTCTCAAGATGAATGTAATATTCGCACTACTGTTCGCATCATAAGCAAAAACAAGCTGGTACAAGATGGACATACCTTTACCCATCTCGTCACGCAATATATGGAGAGCATCTCCATCCTCATAAATTCTTCTCATCATCCTCTCCTAAGAGATGAACAAGAATGGTACCTTGCCAATGCTAGTGTTACCCCGACTATAGAAAAATCATTCTTCTTACGGGGTCTTTACCATTCAAACACGGGAAACCAAGCATCTGAGTACCATCACCCAACATATATATATGGGTGCAGCCTAGAATGGGCATGATATAATGGCATATGGTCCAAAAAGGAAAAAAAGACAACCCTTGACAAAGTATAAGTCTATCATAACATGATCAAAACCATATCATACTAGACTAGGGGACATGTAGACGTATAGTCTGGAATGGGCTAGACTCTCTCCCTTCCGCGACTGGACTCCTTTCCTTTTACGGCTGGACTCCTCCCCTTCCGCAACTGGACTC
>BQNB010156809.1:3436-15227 GCA_026074375.1 Tanacetum coccineum | reverse complement strand
TCGAATAGAAGCATTGAAGCTTAATAGAAATCAATAGCAAAATTAGTATTATTGTTCTTTTTAATTCTTGTGTTAAGATTCATGGAATGGATGATGTTATTTACTACTGCTCGTTGGTTTCTGGATGGTTAGTACTGCTAGCGTGGTTCTTAGTGCTGCTAGTAGTATTTGCGAGTTAATGCTGCCGGTTCAAATTTGGTTAGTACTGTTCATTGGTTATTAGTGCTGCAAGGTTTGTAAGTTAATGCTGTTAGCATTGTCTGATGTTGGACAACAGACGCGTTTGGATATCGGATAGAACTATTTTTCAAATAGTTTATTCTTATTTATTTTATGGCTCGTTTTGGAGATTATTTGAAGATGTGATTACAAAGACAGTTGATTATCACTTATTTGATGTTGTATTTGAGTTTCATAGATACGTGTTCTTATCATATCTTAAAGTCGTGTTTATGGCAGGACATTGACTTTAAAGATAACTTGTTTGTGCTTACAATGGTGTGACGAAGACTTGTCAAAATCTAGCAAAGGTGTGTGATTTTTCTTATGGTACTCAATGCTCACATTTGCTATCACTTAGTATGTGTCTCATAGAAGATGAGGATTTTGTCAAGAGGTTGCGGTCTACTTATACTTTTTGGTCTTATTATGAGTTTGGAGTCACGTGGATAGTACAAGATATAAGACACAAGTTTAGGATATTCTACTTCTTCATCAAATTCGTTATACTCATTTTTCTTCATAAGTGATCACTACATAGAGCCTACAGAGTTCGAGATTCAAGAGCTGGTAAACATATGGGTTTCAGGGGAAGCTTATTGTTTAAATGTTTAACCATCTACATGCACCACTTGAGAGGAAATGTTTACAAGTTGCATATCTTCACAAGACCCCTATTGGATGAAGACAAAAAAGGGAAGAAGATTACAGGTTTATTGATTTGTAGCTTATTATATGTGGTGACATGATACAAAGGAAGCTTGGAAGTTTGTTTCATTCAGGGAGATGATTACATCTCAACTTCTCTATTTAAGGGGAAGTTCGTACACGACTTTGTTTGTTTTGTCATCATCAAATAGGGGAAGATTGTTGGGATTCTTGATTTGATGAGACAAAATGAATAAAAGAATGAAACAAAAGGATCAAAGTCGTCATTATAAAACTCTACAAGCTGGTGGAGAAATATGAAGATTTGGTCAAATATTCTACAGGATAATGATTAGGAAACATATTAATGTGGTTTAATGTAATTTAAATAGTTTCCTTATCTATTGATTTACTTCCTTTGTAAGTCATGATCTCTCCCTATATAAAGAGATCATAGACATAGGTTTTAGACATCCATCCATAGAAACATCGACTGATGAGAGTCGAATAGTATTATATCCTAGATGGGCAAAACGATCTATGAAGCCAACAATCAGGTTTCCATAATATCTTGTAGATCCCAGACTTAATAGATCTTTCTAGCCTGTTAAGGGTGGTAGTCAATCTGGATAGATCCAAACTAACTACTAGAGAAACAATGACTATGAACAATATAAGCTATGCGGAAACTAACTTATATTGCTAAGAAGAACAATGAATAAAACAGAACTTTGATTACTATAATTAGCAGCTAGTTTACGAGATTACTAACTATAATATTTGTGAAACTTGTGTATGAAACCTTTATATCATGGTGTTAGGTATGTCCTAACTAGTGTCCGATAGGTACCTCGAGTAGAAGTCTCGAGGCATATGTTCGCTTTTATACCTCCATCAAGGAAAACCCTAATTGGGCTAGGCTGGATGGGTATACACCTAGAAAACGTGTAAAGACGGAAAGATTTGGTCGAGAGTCTCTTTGAATTCCTATAATTACAGGAGTACAATCATGCATATCACAGAGAGCGTAAACAGTACTAATTATTAAATGGCCTAGCAGTACTAACTTACTACAAACAAACAACACTAACTAATACTGGCATTACTAACAATGTATAAAGCAGTACATAACTATTTTATAACAACAGAACTAACTACATAGTCAATTTTCTGAATCTTTAGCATTCATCACCAGCAACACTAAGTAGAAAAACTGGCAAGTAGGAACTTGTGAAAAGAAGCAACACTAAGTTTGTAGAAACCTTTGAAACCCAAACTCCTCGAACCCTAAACATGAATGTCACATTTGTTAACCTTCATGTTTCTTCAGTTTGAGCTTCTGAACATAGAGATTTATCCTAAACACACTGCTACTCCTTTATCTGCTTTTTTTGATGAACTTGAACATATTTTGTTACTTTGTAGAACTTGAAATTCCTTTAACTCTAGTCTTAGGCAACCATCACAAAGCCCAACAGCATCTCAGCAACTCAGCAACACTGCTAACACCAACTAAGTTGTCTTTTATAGTTTTTTTTTGCAAACTACCAACCATAAACGGATCGATATTTTCTTTACCAGTAGCCGTTTGCTCTGGCATAGGCCAAAGATTCAATTGCAATAACGGTAAGGTGCTATTGATAACCCTATAGTTTTTTGATGTATACTATCAACTACAACGCATATTTGAGATGTCATTATCCAGAGCCGTTTGCATTGGACTAGCTAACTCTTTACTGTGAAAGCATGTGAGTTGATTACCATATAGTATTTTGGCCAACTCTCAACCATTAACGATTTGAAAGTCTTTAACCAAAGTCATTTGCTCTGGCTAGCCAGTTCTTGATGTCTGTTAGACATTTGACTGATAACCATTTGTATGTTTATAAAACAACACTTAATAAAGACCCATCTTTCCTCCCACATGGCTTCTACATCATACTTTCAATCATAGTACTGTCCACTACTAAGTTTTTTGGCCTGGCATTAGACGAAGTTTTTTGGCCTATCAATATTAACACTCTCAAGTCCTCATCCCAATGATCATAATAAACGTTAAGCATTATTTTCCAAAACTGTACATACAAATCCAAACTATCCAATTGCCTCCTCCTAAACTAATTGCGCAATAGGTTGATCATTCAAATGTTAACAATTAAGAAAATGAATATGCTAACATCCAAATAAGAGAAATTAGGTTATCTTAGGACCCAAGTCTTTGCTGACTTGGGTCTGCCTAGTGGATCTTTAAAATTAACATTTTTACTAAGGTTTGATCCACTATTGTATTTGGAGACTTTGTTCCAGTAATGTCTTTTGGGTCTCCAATTACAACCTCTAGAGGGCTTAAACAGCATTTTCCCTTTTTTCCCCCCCAACAGTACAAACAGCTTTAAACCTCAGCATTAATTACCTTGTTTGATTTGAAAAATTAGCATTTGTGTGTTTGTTGTTCTATTCAAAGGCTTCCAATAGGTGAATGATACTTCTTAAATATTATTTCTTTTGGTCTGATTTTCATTCACAATGGGTCTGGCAGTATTAACTTTCCCTAGCATACTATGTTTTGTTGCTGCAAAGTTGACTAGAGAGATTTTGTCTAGGAGTATTAATTGGAAATATGCCAGTTTTAATTAGTACTGCTTTTGGAACAAACTTGTTTTGATGATTCAATCTTTGCACATTGTTCCACACTGGTCTATTCTCCCCTTGACCAGTACCCTTACCCTTCTTTTTGTTCAATTCAACCTGTTTAGCCATTCATTTTCTCATGTAAAAACTCAATCCTAATAAAAGACTAAAACTGCCACATACAAAACATGCCTTTTTAGTAAACCCATATCCCAAACCCAACCTTTTGGACATTAAACCATTCCAGTCTCTCTTGTCAGCTTTAGGACTTGGACTATATGTGTTTTGTTCTTTAACAGTTTCCCTAGGAGTTTTTACATGCTTAACAGTAATGTACAAAAGCAAAACTTGGTATTTTCCTGTTCTTTTTATTGAAGGTTGAATCACATATTCATCATCACTGTCTGACTCATACTCCTCAATGATAGGAGCATCAGGCCAAACTTTAGGTTGACTAACAACTTTAGGTTCAACTACAACTAGTTCAGGCACAGATTCAAGTGTTTCTACACTAGAATTTGACTCACAAGAGTCAAAATTACTGGTTTGAGTATCAGAATTTCACTAGTTTTTTCCGTCTGTTGTTGGGACCAGATGTGTACATAGAATCATCTACTTCTTCAATCAGGTCCTGGAGGCAGGGTAATTTCCCTGTCAATTGGATGGGTAACTGCATGCATGCCTTCAAACAAGTGTAAACGCAAAAGATACAAAACTCTTCTCAGCACCAGAATCAAAGAGGATACAAGCGTAGTGATCATTAAGAAGAAACATAGTTGTGACCACATTTGGATTCTCCTGCGGATTTTCAACTACCACGTAAGCTATCGCACGAGCTCCCTTATTATGCTGGTTCCCTGCCTCAGGACACTTGTTCTTAAGATGTCCTTTCTCACCACACCCATAACACATTGCATTCTGCAGGAAATCATTACATGCACCTAGAAGTATAGCTCTACAATCCTTCTCCAGATGACCAGTTCTTTGGCACTTTTGACACTTTGGAGGGTATCGCCCACTATTGTGAAAGTTGCAACGGTTGCACTTTGGTAGATTCCCAGCATAACCTCTTTTCTCAGTTGGGGCTACAGCATAGGCCCTGGCAGTTTCTTGCCTCCTGTTTTGTTGCTGGTGATAGTTGTTGTTTCGGTTGCGGTTGTTGTTGTTATGGTTGTTGTTGTTGTTTCTTTGGTGGTCTTCCCACTTCCTTTTATTGCTTTCACCAATTCTGGTAGCCTTACCCTGAATTGCTTGCTCAACCAGTTCACGGGCCATGTTGATGGCATCATGCAGAGTTGCAGGCTTAGAAGAAGTGATGGTTCCTTTGATTCTTTCAGGAAACCCACGAGTGTACCTTTCAATCTTCTTCTTTTCAGTGGGCTCCAATTCAGGACACATCAAGGCCAGCTCATGGAAACGATTGTTGTATGCCTCAATGTCGTCTCCTTTCAGAGTCAAAGTCCAGAGCTCTTGCTCCATCCTTTGGATTTCAGTTGCTGGGCAGTATTCCGTAGTCATCATCGTCTTGAATTCAGTCCATGGAATATGGTTAGCATTGACGAGCCCTAGAGTGTGCACGTTCCCATTCCACCATGTTAACGCACGACCCTCGAAAGTACTAGCAGCAAACATAACCTTATCTTCTTCAGCACACTTGTAAGTTTCAAACACTTGCTCAACCTTTTCTATCCAACGCCTTAACCCAACAACACCCTTCGTTCCATTAAAAGTATGAGGTTTTCCATTCATAAAAGTCTTGTGCGAACAACCGTGCACATTCATAGTTCCTCCATCATTCCCAGGGTTTTCTCCTGAACTTCCAGCACTATCTAGATTAGCCCTAGACTTTTTGTATTCTTCAATAGCTTTAGCCACACGCTTTTCCACCAACTTCTTAATAGATTTCTTTTTCAATCTTCTGGGCGGCATGATTCTGTCAATAATACAAGTACAAAATCCGGTAAGAATTTGTAAGAGTACATTGAGTCGAGGTATATGATACTAACCGAGAAAATAAGAATTCTATAATAATCATGAATTAATCAGAATGGTCAATATTTATATAATCGACCGATACGAATGAATAGTAATACGCTAAAAGATAGACATAAGGGATCGAATTTAAACCAAGTATTATATATAAAATATATAATACAACAATGATAATCAGAAGAGTAAGTAAAGATCAGGGAATGCGCGCGCGGATATCAGATCAGCGATGAAGGATTCTGTATTTTGAAAATGAAAGAAAAGAAAATCTGTAAAAATTTTGGTTATAGACTAGGTTTTGAAAATGACCCAGTTCCCTATAACCTTGGCTCTTGATACCAATCTGTAACACCCCCAAATTCTGGTATGCAGCGGAATGGTAACAATGGGGTGCTACGTCAAAGTACAACAATCAAGATATAGGAAACGACCTTAAATGGACGTTTTAAGATAAGATTTCATTCGATGCCATAGCAAAATATCAGAGTTCATACATTAGGTCCCATATGTTTTAAAAGTCATAAACATTTCCACATACGTTTTTAATTAAACAAAAGCTTCATACTACCAAAAGGTGACTTAAGTTTTTATAGATAAAAGTTGCATTGAATTTAAATAAACACAGAATCCATCTTCATTGATATCCATCACGGCTCCCATCCAAGCTTATACCTTAGGACCTGAAATTAAACATGCTAAAAGTCAACACAAAGGTTGAGTGAATTCATAGGTTTGTCTGTAAAAGTGTGGATCACAAGATTTAAGTAATGGTAGACTATGAAACAAATTCAGTAGTCCAAAACATGTATTATTGCGCTAAGCTCATGACCCCGAAGCCTTAACTGTCTGTCTGCCCCAAATAGGTAGGGTGTCTGCCAAAACAGCCTACAGTTCTCTAAATGTTAAATGCACCATGATCAACTTGTGACCATAAATTCCGGTGGGGATTGTTAGTCCCGATAGATCTATCCACAACACTAGCGCTCACTATAATAGCAATTGACGGTTCATGATATTAGGGACTTAGATGGCACTGTGGTAACTTAGGCAATAATAATCAGGCAATAATCTGGATAGCATACAGTTTAAAACACTTGTGTCCGTAGTAAAACAAGCATGTAATTTCACCCCGTAGAGTTTATAAAACAAGTAGATAGAAATGGGGCTATGAACTCACCTCGAGTGAATGGTAATCAACAAGTATTCACAATAGAAAATGCGTCACGCTTACGATCGAATGCAACCTAATCCAATATAGGTCGTATAAGTACTAAACACTTTGATTATTTATAGGTCGTATAGCTCATCATACTATCGTTCGGGCTATCATAATTAAGAGGTCATGTAGTGACGTATGAGGAGCTAGGACACTTTAAATCGTAAATCCAACAACTCGTCGATACGCCACCCCGAAGAGGCCTCATTATGAAACTCCCTAGTAATATAGTACTTTGATTAACTAATACCACATATAATTCTATATAGCTACATCACCATCTAATCGTTTTAGTGAAATCATATTTATAAAGTAAAAACGTTTATAAGTATACTTTAGTAAAACTGGCGTAACTTTCTCGTTTTAAGTCCGTTTCTTTCGTTTCTTACGTCCACGCCTTCGTATTAAGACGAGTTATCAAAATATAACATTTTCAAAATCTGAGTTTTCTGATGAATAGTGATTTTTACTGTTCATAACAGTTATATATTTATTTTTATAGATTTAGTTATCGTAAATGTCGTAAATGTCGTAACTTATTATTTCTAACTTCGTTTTATAGGATTTTTCTAGGAAGTCTTCGTATTTAAAAGTTTTATCGATTTATTGATGTTTTAAAAGTATATGTTTCTGTGGTGAATAGTAACTTTTATAAAAATAGTTTTATAAAAGTATATATTTAACGTAAACTTGAAATCGTCGTATCTTTTTCGTTATAAATCGATTTTTTGGGTTTCTTATCATTTTGGAATCGTCATGAGGCGTACTATCTTTTTAAAACATGGTAGGGCTGTTACCAAGGTCGAACCAAAACAGCCCCTTTATAATACTTATACATATCTATTTTTTATAACTTGTTTTATATACCTTTTTAACTTAATAATTTACCACAAGTTTTCCAAGACTCTCAATATACTATGGCTTATATATTATAAAGTTCATTTGTCCATATTTTGTCCAAGATCATCAAGATCAACAAGTCCACTTATCACATGAAATCATAAGCTTTCTTAAGTACACTTTTAACCATAAACATATACCAACTTTTTATACTTAACCCATGAGTGTACAAGACTTATATTCCTTTTATAACATCATAATAACATCCATATAACATGTATATAAGTTCATAAAATCATGTTTAGAAGAAAAATCCATTTTTACAAGTTAAACATATCATAATGGTGATTTAACTATATAGAACTCATATATGCATAAAATGATAAATGTAAAGACATAAAGGGTTTTAGATAACCTTATGGTGATGTAATATGAAAACCAACACAATCCAAACCCTTGTTTAGATTATAAACCAAAGCTTGCAATATCTTGAAAACCATAATTTCCAAGTAAACTCTAATTTTCCTTTTTCTTTGCTTAACTCTTGTAAATGCTTAACCGAGCCTTAAATCTTTCTTGGTAGATCTTAGATATGATGTAGGAATATGAGTAAGTATTGTAAATAAAATTTTGTATGGATTTGGTGGTGGTTTGATGTTGGCTGTGGGTTTTAGAGAGACAAAGGGAGTATATGGTGAAGTTTTTCTTTGCAAATGAGAAGTGTGTGAGTTTACTTACTAGTGCAAGCCTTTTATAGTCCTAAGACTAGTCAAAGAAACACAATGAGAGAATTAAGGAGTCTTTGGTCAAGACTTGTGAAAGTCTTTAGGTTTTAATGACTTGGTTCCCTAAAATAGAAATCATCTCATGAAATTTAGGGAATGAATTGACTAGCTAATATCTTATTTGCAAAATGAAAGTATTACTTGCCTAGTATAAGTTGGTAACTTTAAACATATTGTATAATTTTGTAAAGTGTATGTATTGGTTTATTTATTTCATGGTAAATTCGGCTCAAGTGATGAATGTAGGTAAAGTTTTATAAAACTTTGAGCATTTGTTATAAACATAAGTATTTGTTGAAGCGTAGATTAATTTTGTTGGTTACGGGTATGCTTAAACGTAATTTATCGCGAAACGTAAACAATTTACGTAACCAATAAAAAAAATAAAATATAAAAAAGTTGATTATTACTTTCGTAAAAATAATATATTGCTCGCTTGACAAAAACTTTAATTCGTTTGGTGTCCGTTTACGCTAATTGATAATTTATAGCTTACGCGATTTAACTTAACTAATAAAATTAAAAGTAAACACGTACGAGAAAGAAAAAAATAATAATAATTAGTGAAATATATGACGTCGTAAATGACCTGAAAATACGGAAATGTTACATTTACAACACATAGTTGTTTAAGTGTTGTTTATAGAGTTAAACGATGGTTGATATAATGTTGAGGAATAACTATAATTAGCAAGAGAGTTTATAGAAAAAACAATATACAAGAAATAAATGTAATCGAATACTAAAACTAAATAGGTAAAGTCGAAAATGTCATTGCCAAAATTCGGAAAGGAAATTAAATAACATTCATTGTTAAAATAGAGATTAAAAAAATAAGAAAACACTTATATTTGATTATAGTTAATTAAAGACTTATTAAAACGTTTATTGATGTTAATTCTTTGAAGTTTTGATGTATTCCAAGTAACAAATATTATGTTCATCCGACAACTGCTTTTCTAAAGATCCCATCTCTGCGTGTTCTGCATCATTGAATATCTGAGGCACACCTGTAGAGAAAATCTAGGTTAAGACCATACATCAAATGCTGACAAAGTTACAACTGGTTCAAAAGGAGAAGCGTGCTTTGGAAATCTTGAAAATATTGACCTGAACATCAAGACATTTTACTAAAAACTCTATGTTAACAACACACCAAATAACATAGATAATTTATGTACTGACCATGAAAATGCTTCCTTGCTTCACCCGACATTAGTACAATCATGCCAGTGCAAAGGAACATAGCTAGTGGTTCATCAGGACTTCCCTCCAAGTAGAAAAATAGCTTTGCACCCCAAACTTGACCCGAAAAAAATAAGTGTCAATTTCACGTTAAAAACATGAAAAGAATAAGAAAGTATTCAATATACATTGAGACTGGCCTCATGCTTACAATAGGTTTGCTCCAATCCACTTCCACGTCATCAAGGTGACTACCCAACATATCACCCGACATATCACCCGTGGATTATTCGGCCAATGTGTCGGAAACCATGGTTACCTAAAAAAATATGATATTGAATTATCAACTAAGATAATCAGTTGTAATTTATTGGACTGTAACATGTAGTGTTTGGACGTGCTTTTGCTGTTTAGAGTAGCACTAATAAGACTGTTGTGCAAACACTGATACTCTTGTAATTTTAAGAATTAATAGCTAAAATAATCCAAAAAGGCATTCTTGTACTAACATGATGAGTGTTTAGTAGAATGAGAGTAGAAGTTTCTCAATTTGCTAAAAGTGGGTAGTTTGGATAATTGGGTACACTCGTAATAATCAACTTTTGCTGCTGGGGTTGAAACTGGTTATCAAACGGACAATTTATCGCGTGAATCAAATTTTTGTATCCTAATTCAACCACTGAGTTTTGAGAGTTCTGAAAGGAAAATTCCAGAACACCGCCTTGATCTAACAAACGATTTTCATATCTACCCCACAATTATATAATGATTTAGGAGAGCTAACAGATGGATCGAGGAGTATGTGCAAATATTACCTTACCCAAAGTAATTAACGATTGCAGCTTCCGACGTTGAAAGTCTTCTCAACCAGCATTTTCAAGAGCTCCATTTTTTATTAGATTTGAGAAAGCACACGGGATCTTGTTGTGAGGAAGCGAAACGTTATAACCCCTCTACATAAAAATAAATGAGGGTACGTTTAGCAGTTGATTATCAAAAACACCCCATATATCCCAATTACATAATTTCAACAATGGTAACAAAAAAGACCTTTGACCAGTCAAACTAAAGACCGAGAGTACTCCATCTCAACTTCCTTAGCAAGACAGATGCCGGTACTAATTTACAGCTATTTCCATTTAATGATGAATCAATTTATTCAGAAGAAGCCCACCAACCTAGCCAACCTAGCATGACCCAAGCTCATTTTGACATACCTGACCCGTCCTGCCCTTTTGAAACCGAAAGTTTTATTCTCATTGCCTTAGTCCTCTTTTTCCCCTTCTAAGGTTTTGGATACACTGTGTATATCCTGTTAAAGATATATCTTTACAGCCTATGACAATGTTTTAAACAATTTGCATTACAAACTGTGACAACCGTGAATTGAGCAGGTTAGTTTATATCTTTATATATGGCTAAGAGTTCATTTTATGTGTTTAAGTGTGGTGCTATGTGATTTTATGTGTGCTAAGTGGGTTAAGTAATGTGCGTAATATCATTTTGAGGTGTGTGGGCATCTCATTTTGAGTGTGTTTGTGTTTGGTGATGAGTATTCCATTTGTTCACGTTTAGTGATAATGNATTACAATACAAGACCTAGTTTGACTTTCTTAGACCGATAACATTCTTGTTTGACTTAATATAATTAAGGCTAACAATTATATTGGTTAATCGAAGTACATGGTACTTATACGACCTTAAATTAAATAGGTTGCATCTGATGATTTGCGTGACGCATGTTATCTGTGATATTTGGATTATAAGAACTCAAGGTGAGTTCATAGCCCCATATTTTTACGATTTCAATGATTTATAACTATGGGGTGGAAACATGCTTTGTTTTATAAATTGGACGCAAGTGGATATTTTATATTGATTACATGTTTGCCTAAGTAGCGATAACCCAAGTTGAGCCCATTATCATGAACTGTCAATTGCATATATGTAGTTGTTAATTACATTATGTGAGCATGTAGGATCCCGTTAACACTTCATAACATACAATCGATCATGAAATCGAACTAGAAATGAGAAAGAGAGATGAGTTGTTTTAGAGAGAGAAACTAGAGAGGGGTTAGAGAGAAAAAGTGAAAAGATATTTCTTAGATATTTTGAACAACTAACTTTTCCAAGTGGAAAAGTTCCATATATACCCTGACACTTAAAATTGACGCGCGGGATATTTAACTAGGACCTGGGCTCGGGTTTTGCTTGGGATTAAACCCAAAACATATACAATATTAGATTATCTATCGAGCCCGATTCCCGATAATAT
>BQNB010156808.1:0-15228 GCA_026074375.1 Tanacetum coccineum | reverse complement strand
GACATTTTTACCTTGTGATTTAGGTAAGCCTTTAATGGAATCCATAGAGATACTAGTCCAAATACTAGTAGGAATGGGTAAAGGTTGTAGCGGTCCTAGATATGCTTCCAAATTAGGCTTATATCTTTGGCAAACTTCACAATTTCTCACAAATTGTTTGACTTCTTTTCTCAATTTCTTCCAGTAAAACATAGAGCATAATTTGAATGACCGCCACTTGCTCCTCCATGGACTTGTTGCAGCAACTCTGTCCTTAAAACTTCATCATTCCCTACCATTAATTTCCTTTTTCTCCTCAATTGTTGATTATGCCAAGTATAATGACCTTATTCATTTAAGGATGACTGCAACTTAGAAATCAATGTTTTCAAGGTGTGATCTTGATCCCAACTATCCACTATTCTGTTGTACAAGTCTGTAGTGACAGAGGTTGTACCAATGATACTCAAAAGTTCAGCAGGATTTTGCATTCTTGAAAGTGCATCAGTAGTTACATTATCCACACCCTTCTTGTAAACAATGGCAAAGTCAAATCCCATAAGATTTGGTAACCATTTCAACTGTGTTGGAGTAGACATTATTTGATCCAACAAATACTTAAGGCTAATATGGTTTGTCTTGATTTTGAAATGTCTATCAAGCAAGTAGCCCCTCCATTTCTCCAAAGCCACCACTACTACCAAAAACTCTTTCTCATAGGTGAACATAAGCTAGTGTTTGGCAGATAGAGTTTTACTTAAGAAAGCTATTGGATGACCTTCTTAGAGTAAAACTGCCCCAATTCCCCCTCCTGAAGCATCTGTCTCAACTATAAATTCCTTAGAAAAATCAGGCAACTTCAAAACTAGAGCACTAATCATGGCTTGTTTCAAAGCTTTAAATGTTGTTTGAGCTGCACTGTTCCATTCATAGGCCCCTCTTTTCAATAACTATGTCAAGGGCCTGCTAATCATGGCAAAGCCTTTAATAAACCTTCTATAATAGCCAAATAAACCCAAAAATCCGCTGAGCTGCTTAAGACTAGTTGGTACCGGCCAATTGGCCATGGCTTCTTTCTTAGCAAGGTCTGTGGCTACTCCTTATGCAGAGATCACATGTCCCAAGTACTCTACTTGAGTAGTACCAAACACACACTTATTGAGTTTAGCAAATAACTTGTGAGTTCTCATGGTTTCAAGTATTGTCTGTAAGTGTTTAACATGTTCTTCCAAACACTGGCTATAAATGAGTATGTCATCAAAAAACACTAATGTAAACTTCCTGAGAAATGGTTTTAATACCTCATTCATTAAGGATTGAAATGTAGAAGGAACATTTGTTAACCTAAATGGCATGACCAGTAACTCATAATGACCTTCATGAGTCCTAAAAGCAGTCTTAGCCACATCTGCCTCATTCATTCTGATTTGATGGTAACATAACCTTAAATCCAACTTAGTAAACAACTTAGCTCCATGTAATTCATCAATAAGTTCCTCTATAATAGGAATAGGGAACTTGTCTTTGACAGTTTGCTTGTCCAATTTCCTGTAATCAACACAATCCTCCAAGAATTATCTTTCTTTTTGACCATAACAATAGGCAAGGCAAAAGGACTGTGACTTTTCTTAACAACTCATGCTTCCAATAATTCCTTGACCATAGCTTTAATTGCATCCTTTTGAGTAGGTGGGTGTCTGTTAAAGAACTAATATTGACTGGTAAGGCTCCCTCAACCAATGGAATTTTGTGATCATGTGTTCTTTGTGGTGGTAATTCAACTGGTATGCCAAACACATCTTCATAATTCTTTAAAACTTCTTGAATTTTCCCATCTACTGTCAGAGGCGTGCCTTCCAAATTAGAAAATGAAATATTATTCATAAGGTACACACTTAAAGCCATTGAGTGAAACTCCCCTTGTACCACTTGTCTTTCAGTCTTCACACTTTTTTTGTCATTCAGCCATACCATATTGGACTAATGTGTTCCTCTGAGCTGTACTTTCTTACCTCCATACTTGAATTCCATTCTTAAATCCTTGAAGTTACACTTAATATCTCCCAAAATAGCTAACCACTTGATTCCTAATACCATTTCACAACCTCCCAAAGGTAATAGCATAACATTAGTTGTGAAAATAGTGTTATCAAACTTCCATTGAAAATTCTTACACTCAGATGTGGTTACCAAATTATTGCCATCTGCTCTATGACTGCCAAAGGTCCAGTTGGCTTGATTGAACACCCTAATTTCTTAGCCATATTCTTGTCAAAGAAATTATGTGTAGATCCGCAATCAACCAAAATATGCACCAAATGTTTACCCACTGTGCCAATTACCCTCACTATTTAAAAATTGTTGGTCCTAGTCAAAGCATTTTGAGAAATTTGAAGCTTTAATTCCTGAATCCCTATGGAATTCTTGTTTTCTTCCTCATCATCTATACAGTCCTCAAAATAATCCTCATCGTCAGACACTAGGACTAAAGAAAATGATTGCCCTGCACACTTATCCCCTAGAGTATATTTCTGGTCATAATAAAAACATAAGTTCTGTGCCTTATTTTCCTGGCACTGTTTTTGGGATAGATGTTTCCTCACAGGTGTATTAACAAGAGTGTTTGGCTTAGGTAAAATGGCAGGCTTACTAACATTTCTATAGTTTCCTCCATTGCCAAACCTGTTGCTATTAAAAGATCCTGATGGCTTATTCTTCTTTTTCACAGCATCAAGAATAGCTTCTTGCAACCTAGTCAAAGAATAAGCATCTACAAGTGTTGCAGGCTTAAACATTCTAACACTCATCTCCAATTCAGTTGGTAACCCTCCCAAATACAAACTTATGGCATGCTCTTGGCTAATGGTTACTCTACATAAAAGTGTATCAAACAAATCTTGGTACTCCTTAGCATTCTTGAGGACAGACATTGGATCTTCAAAGATTGACCAAAAAATAAAGAACTTAACCGGAACAGACCATTAGTTCAAGAACAGAGAATTTAACCACTTGTGGGTTGTTCTTGTGATCGCGATGGGTATTTGACACTTGGTCTAGTTTCTGACGGATAGCACACAATCTTGATCAAAATGCCAGTGTAGCAAACTGATTTATGAACAATTGGACATCGAAAAACAAGAAAAAAATGGCCAAAAAATGAAGAACTTAACCGGAATAATAATAACAGAACAAGAACACTAGAGCTGCCAGGAAGGAGCTCTGATACCACTTGATAAGCACTTTCAGAGATCAATGATGATCCGTGATAAGCCAAAACTAGTTAAATTGCTCAAGAAATAAGAAACCGAGCAAAATAAGATAATTAAGATCAAAAATGGCGGAAATTCACTTATTGGATTATAATAGAACGTTTACAAGTGAGAAAAGAAAGAGTTTACAAGTTTTCTAGATAGATGGAAATGAATTACAGATCTAGTATTTAAAAACAAGATTTCCCGCCAAAACTAGAAGTTGGTCAGGGTCTGTTGGGAAGTGTCACGTGCACCTCACACGCCTAGTGGATATACCACTTGTGTGCTCCTCGCGTGCCAAACAGAGTAACCATTTATCACTTGAGGTGTGGCTTATCACATACCATGGACCTGCAACTTTTTTTTTACAAAAATTACACCAAAACACAATATAAAAGAAAACCCATAAACAATAGAGATTGTAGCAATCCATACAAGTTAAAGTGATAAAGGGGTAGCAAAAGTAAAAGGCATTATGGTTAGAATTTTGGTCACACATGTTCATCACCTCTAACTAATTCAGAGGAGATATGTCTGCCCGTGTCTGATTGAAGATGAAAAAAACAAACAACAAATATGTCTGCCCGCCTCTTACTGGTAAGAGTCAGAGCTTGGTCAGACATTTTCTAGAAAACAAACACACCCTTAATATTTTTATTAGACTACTGCCATTAACTTTTACAACTTAAATAATTTTTTTGATTTACCTTTTACGTAAATCTCTTGTTGTATTTCTTCTTTCATAACTATTTAATTTAATTTACAATTGTTATAATCACCCACATGATCTGATGGTCCTTTATCAAGTATATATACGATGTAAATATAAAAAGATGGATGGGCCATGAATACAAATGGCAGCTTGAAGATATGAACATTTTTACAATTGAAAAATTAGGAAGAAAATAGTTACGACTTGCGAGAGAAAATGGAAGAGATAACCAAATTATTTAACTATTATTATTAAACAGGAAAATTAAGAATAACAAAAAAATCTTTTGTCTAGTAAAGGAAAACGAAAAGTGAGGAATTTTGTATTTAAAAAAAAATGTTTCCGTATTAGGTATGATTCTCCTTATTTTTTTTCAATTATGTTTAATTAAAAAACTTAAATACTTCCAAATTTGGCATTAAAAATTTATAAATTCATTTTTGTTAATCAATGTATAAGAAAAACAAAAATACACAAGTACTTGAAAGTGAATACATAAAATAGTTATTGACTAAAGTGTAAAAGAAAAAAAAACAGGCACGATTATCGTATCTAAAGAAAAGCCACATATTTCTTTGGTACCTTTTATTCCCAATAACCCAAATCTAATCCGGCTTTCAAAGAACAACAACTCAAAACGAATTATGAGTAAAAATATCATATTATGATTGAAGTACTTAACTATGATTGAAAAGTGCAAAACGATTGTTACAAGGTATAATTTGTTCTATTTTTTTTGTTTGTGATCTACTGATTCGATTTTATATTTGGGTTTTTGTTTTGTATTTAATATAATTCAATTGGGTTTGTGAAATTTTTATCAATAAAAGCAAGTTTGATGATTTTAATGACTGTTTGGAATTGCTTATTAAAACTGCTTATTGTAGTGTAAAGTGGCTGTTTAGGATTGCTTATTGAGTGTCATATGAGGCGTTATGGTTGTTTGTCATGATTTAATGGTCTATTTAAACTTAATTTGAGCGTGTATGTGTGACTATGTGACAGTAAATGGTCTTTTTAACCTTAACTTTTATTTTGTGTGTGGATATGTATATAGTCTTCCAAGAAGCAACACTAACCTTTTAAATATTGCAAGATCTAAATATATGTTTTAAAACCTTCCTTATATATTTTATGGGTCGCCCAGAACAAATACTAAAGAACAAGATGACTCAGATTCTACTCTGGCTTTAAAGGTAATAATTAGGGTTATTTTTGTGGATGCTATTGTATACTATTGACTAACTATGGAATTGTATACTTTTGTAGATGTTATTTACTCCTTTGTGGATAGATTAATATAGTTTCTTGAGTTACATGGGTACTATTGGCTGACTCGATATATCTATTGTTAAATTACAGAACCTTAGGTAAAGATAGACTAAGTAGGGCTAGAAACACAGTGGTAAATTGCAGAACTGTATGCAGTTAAGTTTTTGAAAAATGATTCAAATTCTCGGGCTCTTTCAACAGGTTAGACCATTTTTTAATCTACGCTTAGTACTATGGAAGTCTAGCACTATCTATGATTAGGTTATACGCATCTATGTCTATTTAGGTTTGCATAAGATTGTAAGTTCTTTTGGTATAATTTCAGATATAATCAATGATTGTTAATACAAATTGGGACACATATGTTTTTATTTTCTCACACACCATTAAATTTCTAGAATAAATATGCGTATATTAATTCCATAAGCGTAGAGCAGGAGACAACAAATGAGATTTTGGCATTAGTGGCATTTACAAATGCAATGAAAATTGTTGAATATGTAAAGCCTTTGTTCCAGACCTTTTTATTTTTTAATGAACTCGAAAAGTATCTAAAAGACAATTTTAACTTCTTTGGAGGTTATCTTATTAGTCTACTAAAGAAAATAGAAGTTCAGTTTTGTGGGATTCTAATTTATAGGACTCATGATACAACATTTTTATCCAGAACCTCGACAGCTTTATAAGAGAATAAAATATACAGGTCAAAAAATACGAGAGCAGCAGTTTATAAGAATATAGAAACACATATATGCAAACTCTTAAATCTCAATCGCTCATCAATATAACTTGACCGAATATTGTGAATCTTTTACGATTTTGAACTAAACTTGTTATATATCAGATTGAAGAAGAATAAAGATATAGAGTGTGATATGTGTGTGTAATCATTTATCTTGATCAAATGATCAAGGTGCATGAGCAATCTACACAAGTGTCTATATCTAAGTCACTAACTACGTCTAACAAATCATGCAATAAGTAATCCAACACAAGAGGGTGTAGGGGGACGTAGATGAGGCTGCAAGATAGAGTGAAGAAGGTAATTTTTTATATAAATAGCTGATCATTGTATGTATCATTGAACTACGTCAAAATAAAGGTTAAGACTTATTTATGACATAGATGATATAAATATTTTAAAAAAGAGTACGTTTATATTATATAGATTTAAAATAAAGGTGTTTATATGTTACTGTTATTCGTCGTGTGTACGCTTTTTAATCATATTAAAAATTATAACTTTGATATTACCCTTTATAGTGGTAGGTCATTGAGGTTTCTGAACATCCAACACTAGAGTATTATTGGGGAAAAGTGTTGAGAAATTGGTGAATCTGAAAATAAGTTGGGGCTTTTTGTGTTGAAATTTTACATTTTAAAAGTGAATCAAAAGAATGTGCTTCAACTAATCGTAAACAACATTAGACTATTTGTTGATATCAGCATCTTACAACTGCGATTTGAATCGTGACTCGTTATTTGTATGGAGCTTTTTGTATTTGTTACCATATTTGCAGGTAGTTGTCACTAATGAATGTGAACGGTCATCTCCTATATATTATTTTGCTATAAATAAAATAACAATTACTGAAAATGGATTTGGATACTTTGTTTAATTGATAAATAACACTAACATTTCCTTCATCCATGACCATTGGTTGGGTGAGCCTGGGAGATATCAATAGCCCATTTGTTACCACACTACCACATCTCATACGAAGTCAAATTTGTTTTACTTATGACATCTATTAAAATTAATATGATGTATCTTTTGAAACAACTTTTTTGATTTGGTTCAGATAACACTACAAAAATGTTAGTTTCATATTACTTTGAACCTCAGCATGCCACCGGTATTATAGTGATATAGTTACTCGAATTAACTACTTTGACTGTATAATTATATCTTTTGGTTAAGAAGCGAATGATGATTTAAGTGACATATTATTTTCAACGTATTTAAATCAATAATTTATGGGTACCCCGAACGCTATAATCCATAATGTGGGCCAGTCAGTCCCCATATCTCATCTCCTAGAGTAAACCAATGTTTGTACGACAACGTGAGACCGACCTTGACAACAATCCTCCTTTTAACGGATTACATTCTTATTCTTACAAATATTTGTAAACAATTTATACAATTGTTATAAGTTGGGATCCTAAAGACCTTAACTCATTTGTAAAAATATGTTCGTTACCAGTCTTTTTTCCAGTTTGATCAACAACAGAATCATCATATGGACAAACCAACCACGCGAGGAGATGCTAAAACAAGACATTTTGCAAAAGTACATGCTTGAGGTATATATCTCCGGCACATGTCTACGGATGTTGTCCAGAACATTTACAAAACTTTTCCAAAAATGTTCCTGGGAAATGTTTGATTACGTGAAGGAATATATGTTGGATCAACATGATCACGGGTATGTTGAATGGGAGTTTTGTGATGATACAAATAATGGCACTGAGTATTCTTTTTGGTTTGTTTAACATAATTCAAAGTAATTCTCCTCTTTTGTGTTAAAAATGATTGAAGCGAGACATATAGCTTAAACTCAATTTAATAACGACCACTAAAAAAATTATGCTTATAATAAAAATACTAACATACAACTTATGGTAATACCCCACCCAGAAAAAGGCACAATGTTTTATGGTATGCATTTGAAATAGGCGTGGCATGATGGGTGGGGCGAGCGGGCTTGGTAACTGGCCTAAGCGGGTTTAGGTCAAAATAGTTAAGTTTTGGAATGTGTCTGATGTTTAATGTAAGCATTTTGAATAAGAAATGTCACACCTCTAAAATCTGGTAGCAGTGGAAAGGTAACATTGAGGTGCGACGTCATAACACAATGGACAAGTAATAGGAAACGACATTCAAAGAGACGTTTTTAAATAAAGTTTTCCTTCGATGCTTCAGAAAATATCAGAGCCACAACATTGGTCCCAACAGTTTTCAACATGACACAAACGTTCAAAAATTCATGAGTTTAAAACCTGACATCACAATATTCAAAAGCTGACATAAGTTTTAATAAGATAAAGCTTGCATCGAATTAAAGTGAAAACAGAATCCTTCCAAGAGATATCCAACGTGGCTCCCATCCAAGCTTTATACCTTAGGACCTGAGATTAAAACATGCTAAAAGTCAACAAAATTGTTGAGTGATCATAGGTTTATAAGTAAAAAGAATGAACCGCAAGATTTAAGTAAATGGCGAAAATGAAACACATTCATGTCAAAACAACTATTAATGCTCTAAGCTCATGACACCGAGACCTTAACAATTTGTGCCCCAAATAAATGTAGGGTATTCTACCAATAACCCTAAGAGTACTTCAAATGTTAAATGCGTCACATGGTCAACATGAAACCATAATTCCGGACGGGGATTGTCAGTCTCGATATATCTATCCATCAAACTCACGCTTACTACAATAGCAACTAACGGCTCATGATTAAAAGGGGACGTAAGTAGACGGTGAAGGTACTTAGGCATTAATATCAGGTATATATCTGGATAGCATACAGTTTCAAAGTACTTGCATTCAAATGTTAAAGCATAACATTTAATCTCCCCCGAATGTTTTATAAAACAAGTAAGTAATGAAAAAGAGGCTATGAACTCACCGTAAGCAAATGAGAATAACGATATTAACGACGAAGAAAATAAAGATGAGAACTTCTAACCGCGACCTAAAATAATGGTGCGCAATTAGAGAAATGAATATATAATAAAATGACATAAGTCATATATATAAATAAAAGCATATAGAATCCATATGTGTGTCCTAAGTTATATAGCAAAACAAGCTTTTAAGAATGAATAAGATTCGTAATTAAGTTAAGCCTCTTTTTTTAAAAATTTCTATTTTTGGAAAGTTTCTATTTTTAGGAAAGTTTTTATTTCTGGAAAGTTAAGAAATTTAGTACGTTAATATCGTCTTGTAATAATATTTATATTCCGTTAACACTAACGCACCCAAAGTTTTAACATACAACTCTACTTTTAATATTAGGTACATATACATAGTTTTTCTGAAAAATAGGCTTACTATTTTTAGACACGCCCAACGCCCCCTAATATAATACTAATCATAAAATAATATTTCTTAAAGTTTCACGAGCTCAAACGAATTCAAAAACGCTCATAAACCCATTTTTGACTAAAATTCAACAAGTGCACTCTGACGTTATTTTTAGGAAAAATTACAAACTTTGGCTCCCATTATCTCTACCGTCTTGCATTTTTAGACCTAAACTCTCACAAGTCATATGTAAAACGCCATTTTAAACAACTTTTATGTTTCGTCCGAAGGCCATTTCGAATCAAAAAAAGGCCGAAACCGCATTTGAAAACTGTGTCAGATTACTAGTTACTAAAAAGAATGCTATCATTTTTATATCAAAACGCAGAACTAAAATTTGACCAAAAAAACCACCCATATTCTGTACATTTAAGCCAAAATCCTCACGTGTCCACTAGAAAATATTCTTACGGACCACTTTTATGTTTTAGCCGAAGGCCGAAACAGGTCAGAAGATGTCTGAAACGACCCATTTACAGTCTGCGCAGAAAATACCCTTTTTCAAATAGTGCAGAATTTTATTTATAAAAATTCAAAACTTTGAATCGCCATAAATACTTTGTTTTTAAGACTTACGAGGCGATCCTTATATCAAAACGATTGCGAGAACAAGCTCTACCATATTTTAAAGCTTAAACTTAATAAAAATATTGTTATGACACCTAAAATTACCCTTTTAATTTTTTGCACAAGATATATTTTTCGACACGCATCAAAACTTCAACAAAGCTCCTAATGAAATCCCTGGAAAAACAAAATTTTATTATGTGTGGTTTTGGGTTTGGTAGGATTCGGCTGTGGGCCAAAAAATAGGAGGGTTTCATATTATTTTTTTTGATTTATTTGTGGTGTTAATATGTAATACAAGGTAAGAATATAATTAAAAAAGTAAGGTTTAAGCTCAAAGCGCGGTTTTTAGCAAGGTTCGACCAAAACGAAAATAAAATTTAAATTTTACTAAACTAAGAATAATGAAATCCTCGGGGTAAAATATGAAAATATCCGAATTACGATAAACACGCAGACAGAAATAAGCTAAAAGACAGCTCAGAATTTATTTGGAAACGTAAAAATTTATGAATCGGGTAAATGGTAAAAATAAAATTCTTACTTAAAGGTAAAAATAGAAATAAAATAAGAATATATTATTTACCTGAATTTTACAGAGTATTACAAGAAACGTGTCTGGTCTTTACTATCACATGAGTTATTTGCTATAAAGTGATTAAGTTGTCTTTAGAGATATCTTATTCGTTTGCTAATGAAAAATTTAAAATAGTAGAAGCGATTATAAATTGATGATTTTAATGCAAATTAAGTTATGTTATTAGATTTTCATATAGTTATTAATTATGTACTAAGAGGCGACATTCATTTAGTTAAAACAACATAAATAATTGATTCAGACCTGAAAGCAGAAAGCTTTTGCTTTTCATTTGAAGGTTGATGTGTCTAAAAAAGAGTGTCGAACACTTACATGAATTTAGAAATAGTAGCGAACCTATACTTAAAATAAAAAATATTCCTCAAAATGATCTTTTTGCTTATGAACCCGACTCAAAGCACATCATTTATATTGGGATCTCTACCCCATTATTATTCTTTGTGAGTTCCTACATTAACACTACTTTTGCTTGCACACTGAGATTGTACTGTAGTATCTACTTCGACATGGACTGAGGACAAAGATAATGACATGATGAGTGTGGAGCTTAAAACAAGTGACTTTTGGAACATGAAAGGAAGGTATGGAGATTGATTTATAGGTTGTGTTAGGAGTGAGGTTACTGTTTTCAACATTTTATATAATGAATCATACTTTTTCTTATTGATGAAACTTATGCTCAAAAATCTTGCTTAAAGTCAATCACTTTATATCTGATATCTTTAGTTCTTTTGGTTTTGCTACAATCCTGGTACTCTATTCACGGAATACAATATCTTACTATGAGGTCCTCATTGGAATGTTGATGAAACACTCAAGTTGTGGCTGCTAATGGCATCCCTAAAGAACCAATATCGTACTACTATATGAAAAAAGAACACTTAAGTGACCCATTTTAACCATATGTATGAAAAATATTTCATATTTTTAATCCATCAAGTAAAACTATTTAGGACACGTTAAGTTCTTTGTTTTTTAATTGATAACAATACATAATTAAAAAGTTTAAAAAAAACCCCGTGCGTGCACAGGCATTATAACTAGTACCTATTTGCATTTATTGTTCCAGTACACGTGTAATCATAGGAATTGCAGGTCTACAATTAGGTTTATTTAATTAGGATGATGCGGGTGTTATCGGGTCGGGTTATCAGGTTTTGAATTTTTAGAAAATGATTCGCAATCCAACCCGATTAAATAGACTGCACAAAGATGTTAAACATATTATAAGTGGAGTTCAATGAAAACTAAAGGCCTCTTTGGTATAGAGGTTTAAACTAGTAGGATTGGGTTTGTGTTCAAAAGATACATTTGGTTAGTCTATATGGGGTTTGGATTTGGTAGTCACGCCTAAATAATTGCTTTCCACCATTCTTGATAATATGTTCAAGTTTTGAAATGGATCTCACTATTTTGCGTAGGGTTGAGCAAAACCAACCGAAAACCGAACCAACCATTTTTGGTTCGGTTTTCGGTTTTGTATATTTAATTTGTAATTTTTCGTTTTGGTTTTGTCGGTTCGGTTCGGTTTTGGTTCGGTTCGTGTAAAAATAAAAAATACGCTTAAAATATCTATTCGGTTCGGTTTCGGTTTTTCTCGATAAACTTCAGTTCGGTTTCGATTCGTGTTTTCCCCAAACTCGGTTTTCGGTTCGGTTCGGTTCGGTTTTTGTCTGTTCGGTTCGATTTTGAACCGATGCTCACCCCTAATTTTGCGTCTTGATACTCGTGGTATCCATTATAGGCCACAATTTCTTGATCATTGACTAATAACTCATTTATTTCACGTATTGTAATCTTTCTTTGATTTTCATAACTTTTGTAATATACTTTATACTAGTTAAATATAATATTTTCTATTACCTTATATGTATATCAAATCTTAACTTAAATTCAAATTCGAATTCAAATCTAAATCTTAACTCATCTACAAACCAAACGAGCCTTAATAAGTATGTCTTTGGCAACACAGTCAAGCGTACATTAATGGTGTATAAAGACATCTAACTTCACACATTCATTGCAGTATTTGGAACTCAAAATATCGTGCCTAGTTTTAGATTTGTCAGATGTTCAACTAATAAGCAAAATAATATTGTTACTTAAAAATTTAAATATTGATTTTTGAGTGTTATGGGGTTGACCTGATAACCCCATAACATTAATTATCTAACCTTAATCCGGCCCGATAGTATTGTTAGATTATCGGGTTCGGTTTAAAATCACCCGACAAGACTTTTTAACCCGGTTTAACCGGACCCGTTAAGCATTATCGAGTTCGGGTTCGGGTCAGTCAACCCGACCCTATTGACACCCCTGCTCATGTATAATTTTTGATTAATAAATTTGTATTAGTACCCATTAGGGTTTACGTTTGATGTCTCATTTACTCTATTATAGTTGATTATAATTCTCTTCGGCCTAATATTATTGTACATATTTCCATTTTGTGTCATCTTAAATTAATTGTTCAACTC
Source organism: Tanacetum coccineum (assembly GCA_026074375.1). Taxonomy (NCBI): domain Eukaryota; kingdom Viridiplantae; phylum Streptophyta; class Magnoliopsida; order Asterales; family Asteraceae; genus Tanacetum; species Tanacetum coccineum. The sequence continues at coordinate 2,277 of BQNB010156808.1, read as the reverse complement.
TATATATAGAGAGGAAGATTCGATTTAGATTACTATATTACACTTACTTGAAATTCTTATTACAAGAAGTAATGAATTACTTAAGAGTAAAACTGTCATTTTTTCAAAAAGTATAAGAGAGAAAACAATAATAATTATGTTTTTATTAAACTGTATGTACGAACTGAGCATTGAACAAGATACACGTTTAAGATTGTCCAACAATAAATTCGTAGGTGTTTCAGTCTTCTATAAAAAAGAGATGAATTTCACACATTAAACACAAGCGTTTAGTTCGGATTGAGACCTCAACCGTTTGATCACTGATCAACAACTCTTTTCAATTGAGGAAATAGGAAATAAAAGCATATATACTTTGGGATAATGAGCATATACTTTTTTGACCATATACTTTTTAGATATTAGTAGTGACTTTGATGTATAACAGATAAAGTAATAGTGAATTAATCAGTATAAACATTAAATATCTAAAATGGTAAATGGTTGTGAACACAAGTTTGAGTGAATAAAAAGTGTTATTAATCAATTGACCAATATGTCTATATATAGATACAAAGAGATAATGCTTGAACTATCTCCTAGTTACATATAAACTCTAACTCATATTAGGAGATAAGGACATCCACATATAATTATCCATAACACTCCCTCTTGGATGTCCATATTATTAATACGCTTTGTGGAATGCTGCCTCATTAATAACCTTGCCAGGAAAACCCAATGGGATAAAACCATAGCTAAGGAAAAAAGAGTGCAGCACGTATTGTCTCCCTCTGATGACAACATCACTTAATATTTTGATGTAACCTCTCTTGAAGTAAGAACTGCATCTACATTATCTTCATGCAAAAACTATTAGTATATTCTTCTCAGAATTTCAGTATGGTTGGATGAAGTAGCCACGATTGTTTGCTCTGTCGAACGCCATAAAATTGTAGTGCCTCCACTTGTGAAAAACATATCAGTTTGAGACCGACCTGTTAAGTTAAGCATATATCATGGATCTGTAAAAACAACTAAACTTGTTTTGATGGGTTAGTAAAATATAAACCCATATGTGACAGTCCGTAAAAAAATTTAGGTCTTACTTTTAACCAACTCGGTTTAACTATTTATCGTAACACTTTCAAATTACCATTTAATCTTTTATTATTTCTCGAGAAATTTGTAAAACGTGATTTCTATGCAAATTATATACTCCTTATGGAATCGCAAACATAAAATGAGCTCTTCTTTGTATTAGACGCATACAACTTATTCATCATGTTGCCAGACATAATATTAATTTTCTATCTCAGAACTATTTTACGTCATTTCATCATTTGGCCAGTCATTTATACATTTGCACATCTTGCGGGTATCCAGCATCCTCACTTATTTTATCATGCGGCAATTATTACATTATAGGTTATCGATGTTGTTTCACATTCTTTTCGATTCCAATTCTACATAGACATTATATTATATCATTTATTGAGATCTCATAGTTAACCTTCATGTCTAGTGTCTCTTAAGGAGACTATTATGGGGTCTATATTACCTCGATTCGACCATCTTAGTTTTCTTGCTCCATTTTATCTTTTCATTCAAGGACTTTTATTTGGAATCGATTTGTCTATCACGTTGCAGACGTGCCATAGACTTACTACCAATCATTGGTTTTAATGCTGGGACACACATTGTAATTGGAGCATTAGCAACGTATATCTTATCTAGTCACTTTATTTAAGGTCACTAAACTTGTTTGTCTGGCAATTTCTATATTTGAGAATGAATTATCCCATTTAACTCCAAGTTTATATTCATGTGATGATCAACTTTACTGTTATAATTCATTCTACATTTCAAGTTTATATTCATGTGAGGATCAATTTTACTATTATAATTCATTTTACATTTCTCGCCGCTCATTCTCTCCCCCTGAATGAATTATCAATTCTAACATCCCAATGTGTGACCATTCTTATGAGAGAATTCATTATATATTGTTGGCAAGATGTGAATTCGTATCTTATAACATGCCCCATAAAATAAAAGTTTTGTTCTCATAATTATTGGCTTTGCAATCAACTAAAGACGTTTTATAAATGTTTCAACAAAAGTAATTCGTGTATGAACATGGGCTATCTTTAAGTTCAACACTTATTCCAATAATCACCCAATACTTGAAAGTATTCATCACCATTCTTATTAAATTTATTTGGAAAACTGTGCTCACATCGAGCCACTAATCACGCCAACTTTAAGTTGCGTATTTGATGATTATTTTAACGATGC
>BQNB010156807.1:0-15228 GCA_026074375.1 Tanacetum coccineum | reverse complement strand
GGAACTATCTATTACAAAATTCCTAACAATCCTCCCCTAAACTTGAATTTGACTCTGTTGTTAACTTCAAGTTTCTAGATAGGTCTTTCGTTGAACACACCAGAGGATTGAACAGCAACATCTTGAAACCGTCTCCAAAAGCAACCTTTGTTAGCCGTGTATTTATTAAAGTGATGGTCATTAAATATTCCCGAGCCTTGTATAAGTAAAACGTAGTTTACGGGAATTTAGTTAAGCTAGTTGGGCCTAGTTGTCGGGCTCAAGCCCATTTGTTCTATGAACCGGCCCAACTCAAAGCCCACAAGAATAGTCCACTCTTGTAACTATTTAAAGCCCTCTCCAAGTGTGGAGAGGGTGTTGCTTCTCATTTTTCTTTTTATGAACAAGTAACCATTTTTCTTTTTTACTTTCTCTCTCTAAAATCTATTTTTCTTATTTTTGTGTTTGAGGTGATGAAATGATATCCTAACAAGTGGTATCAAGAGCCAAGGTTGGGTTATGTGATTTGTTTGTGGTAACTTATTAGAGATTATTGTTTCGGCTTATTAATTTTTTTGTTTTTTTCTATTCGAATTTTTTTCCCCATTATATCTTTCATTATAATTTTTTTGTACAAGAACCTTGTGGTTTAGTGCTTGTGGTTTAGTGCTTGTAGTTCGTTGTGGTTGTTTGTGCAAAACGCAAGGTCGGAAAGAAGCAAAGAATCGAGCAACTACTTGTTTGAATCGAACGAGTTCTGGGTGTCGCAACCGAACGAGCAAAAAATTCTATTTTGAGATCGATCGAGTGTATTTCTGTTTCCAGCGTAGGAGTGACCTTCCGTAGGACCGAACAAGCGAAGGACCGATCTAGCGTAGGACCGAACTAGCGTAGGACCGAACTAGCGAAGGACCGAACTAGCTATGGACCGAACCAACGTAGGACCGAACTAGCAGAGGACCGATCTAGTCAATTTTTTTTGTTTTACGGTTTTTCTTGATTTAGTAAAATCCCGCGAAATACTCTTGTATTTTCTCGGTTTAGTCAAGATTTGTAAAATCCCGTGACATAGTTTTCAACCACAACAACAAATCACTTTACCCACTAAAGATCCTTGTTAGCAAAGGTTCGAACTAGCAGTAGACCGAACTAGCGTCGACCGAACAAGCCAAGGATCGAACTAGCCAACGATCGAACTAGCCAAGGATCGAAATAGCGGAGGACCGAACGAACAAAATTTTTTGGACCGAACGAAATTTTTATTTTGTGTGAAAAAAGGGTTCTTAGTAAGAAACCCATAACATGTGATCCGTAAGTCCGTTTAAGGCCCGTGACCTCTCAAATCGAAGAGAAAAACGAGACGGATCACGCTGTAACCAGCCTTTAGCTGGTTAAGGATTTTTCGAAGCCCAAAAACATCGTTTTCTATGATTTATTGACACTTTTCAGTATTTTTGGAATTTTTCGCCGCTGATTCCGAATCAAATCATTCACGGTTATCTAGTGATCCATTGTAAAATCCCCGTTAATTCATTATCGGTTTTTGAACTTAGACGAGTAAAACTCCCGTGAACGTTAGTTGATTCAAATCCACACCAAAACAAATCACTTTACCCACTAAAGAACCTTCTTATACATTTCACATCACTTTTTGCATTGTCCGACTCAACAAGACATTTATGCAGCGTATCTGCGAAACCGCCACCCCTATGCTTAACAAAGAGTACTACATTCCATGACCCCCCCCCCCCCCCCCCCCCCCCCCCACAAATTCACGTCTCTTCGCATGCTAAGAGTAGAAGCTCAAATGGAAAGTTAATCCTACAACTCCATTAATGAATGGTCCTTATGTCCAGTACGAATGATTCCTGAACCAGGTGATGCAGAACCGTGAGTACCTGTCTTGAAACGTTTCATGAACAAACGATGATGAACTCACATAGCAGAAATTAAACAGATGGAAGCAGATGAACTACTATTCAGACCATCTTCTCGTCTTCCTGAAGACATCTATGCTGCTGTTGATAGTTTGTGAAATGCTTAGGAATCTGGTTATACGTGTGCAACAAAATTATGAAGTTATGATATTGGAATTCAAGAGAATGAAACATAAGTTGTTTAAATGAAGTGGGAAAGGTTTACTTCCACTGATGGGAATCGATTGAGTCTTACTAACACCGATGACTCACAATTGATGAATGGATATTAAGAGAAACAAACATTTTCCTGAAAAGATTGCTAGGTAATCTCAAGTCCTAAATAAAAAACTTACAACCAGGAATGGAGGTCGACAAGTACTATTGTTCATCAAATGAAAGAAAAGATTGAAGACGAGATTACACACAGTTGTATGATTTCTTGAAGTACAATCAAAAGAGTGAGATCAAAGAGCTGAACCGACGTGCAAAAACACATGATCCGCAGCACTCCAGTGGCAAATTCCACAATCCTTGCAACGATCCATTTGTTTTCACCAGACAACCATCAACCAAGTACCTACATACAACAACTCACACCCATCAACAACAACACAACCCACAACCATCCTTCATCAGAATACATCGCAACAACCATGCCAATCCTGAAGACATCTACAGATCCACAACCGCAATGACATGGCACTCATTCTAATGGCTAAGCATTCAAACTAAACACTCAGCACCAACCAACAACAACCAGAGAATCTCAACAACCCTCGTAATTCGGCAGATTGCTCAACCGGGTAGAATAAAGGGTCCAAGACAGACAATGCGGATGGTTTGGACTAATGGAAGGAACAGTTTAGACAGTATGCTGGCAGAATGTTGGGTATCAAAATGAGTTATAATGCAGCATCAAAATGTCGGGAATCAGGTTGTTCAGATGCAAGTTCATAATCAGGGTGTATCAGAATATGGGTAATGACAAATGGGCAAAATTGGTGTTCGAATATTGGGAATGGAAATGTTGTAGGCAGCATGGGGCTGAGGGTAATGCACTAGGGAATAATGGTAATCAGATAATGTGTTACAACTGATAGGATTGGTCCTCTATGCTAGGAAACCTGTAAACAGTCAGACCAAGGAAAGGGATGCCTGCTTAATCTTCAGACTCAGTTGTTGATCGCACAAAAGGAGAAGCAGGAATCCAACTCCAACTGAAGAGTTTGATTTGATGGCGCAGCATCAGACCATGATGAAGATTAAGGAATCAATGCAAACTGCATTTGATGGCTAATTTGCAGCAAGCATCGACATCGGGTACTCAGACTAGACAATAATGAGCACCATCCTATGACTCAGACGTATCAGCAGTGGTACACACAATATCACTGCTATGATAATGTATAATTAATATTATTTACTCCAAGGAGGAGAAGTATCCTGAGCTACTCGAACCCATTCTGAACCACCCAAGTACAACAAATGATAGTAAGTAATTTCTGATATCTCGAGTGTGGAACAGGAGGGGAAACAGTAGAACACATCCTGCAACTGTTAGGAAACACTCTTACTTGAATCATTATAAATAATTTGGCCACTTGAGTTGACAAGGTCAACTCGGTCCAATCGGAAAAATGAAAGACACAAATGCCGATTTGACCACTGAGCTTGCGAGATATAAAAATCACGAAAAGTTTTTTGGAAATTAGTCAAGCAAAATAATGACAAACTTGAAAGATGTTATCAAAAGTCAGTTTATCAGAACAATGTCCCTTACTAAAAAGTATAATTGCTCTCCCCATTTAAGTCCTGTTAAACAAATAACGACATTGAAGATGAAATTTCAAATTTAAGTAAACAGCTTACAACTTAAAGAATCAACTGTTTTCTTCTCTTCTTGAAGGAAAGAAAAAGTTTGAAGTCTGATTTCAAAATACCGAAGACGAGCATCTAGATAAACAAATTCAACTTGAGAATAAGATAAAGGAAAAAGATAATATTTGGTTACAAACGGGTCAAATCGATTCAAACGATGCAGCATGCTTTCACTAGCCAGACTCGTTTTACCACACGAACAAGAAAAAGGCTCGGGTTATCAAAAACCATATTATCTCAAGCAACTCAGCGAAAACAACAAAGTTTGTATAATGCAAAGTGTTACTTGAAAAGCATGACTACTGTTGTGCATGATTCGGAAGAGAGCACTGCAGCTTGCCAAAAGTCCCAAAAAGATGAAACACCAAAGAACAAAGAAATAAAACCGGCAACTATACAAATATAATCTCTTTCGGATTTTTGTTTCTCAAAACGCCAAGTCCCAGAAGAGGTGTATTATTTTGTAAATACTTCCAAAACAGCCACTGTTTCAAAATCGATTTCAAAACCCAAATGAAGAATTTTTGATGACACTAACCTTTAAGTGTTGCACGAAAATATACTAAATGAGGTAAAAAGCCCCAGTTGTGACCTTCAACGTTGTTGTCAACATAGAAATGACTTAGATACACACCAATTGGGGTCTTACAGTGCACATCAAGAGATTCACAAATTTTTAAAGGAAGAAATTTTCCTATCATCAACCAAGTGATACTAGACTTCAAATTTTAGAATACAATTTTTGAAAGAAGCATGCCAAATAGTTTGTTCGAGACTTTAAATCTCTTACAAAAGAAGCTGATGAATCTCTTGCTAAGCACAAGACATTGGAATTGGAAATTGAGCGTCTCTTGAGAGCAGTTGTCAGTCAAGACATTATGTCTATTGTGCAAAATCCATCGGTTGTAGATTCATCAAATCTCCAAACTGAGCTTGACCGTACGAAAGAACGACTTGAAAACTGTATCATTAAAAAGGAGAATGAATATGCTAAACTTTGGAATGATTGGTACAAAAAGTGTGAAGAATGCAAATATGACAAAATTTCGTACGATAAAGCTTACAATGACATGCAACAAAAGATCGAACGGTTGCAAGCTCAGTTGGGAGACCAAAAGGGTAAAAGTCAGGATACTCCATGTGTATCAAATACCCTTGATCCTTTGTCTCAGAAACTTGAAAATGAGAATGTAGAATTAGAGTTTCAGGTTCGGAATTATGAAAAGGAAATTGCTCACCTTAAGACCACATACAAAAACCTGTTTGACTCTATTTCTGTGACACGTGCTCAAACTAAAACAATAATTGACTCTTTGCAACACAAATTACATGATACGATCTATGAAAATGCTAAGCTAAGAGCCCAGTTATTTGATAAAGTTTCTGACCAAGTGGACACCACCAAAGGCACGAGTACGAATACTAAGTTTGCAAATCAAAAGGTTGATAAGACAAATGATTTGTCAAATCCAGTCACTTCAAACTCGGTTCCACACAAACAGAATCAAAAATGTGATTATCTCAGGAATGTTATGGAATAATCTTTCAAGCTTCAAGGGAAGAAACAGTATGTCCCAAACCAAAGTTAGGAGCAAGCGTTTAGACACCTCCAATCACCGTGTCACAACCTCTATGTCGTCACAAGAAAGATGGTTAATTCTGACCAAATGGTTATCTTATCTAAAGGAGTAAGACAACACTGCAAAGACCAGAAGGCCCACAGCCCAGGAGCCAATACAAAGAAATGATAGGTCCCCTTGCGTCTAGAGTAGTTGCAACAAAGAATAAAGAAGTTGAAGTAGAAGGAAAGAAAAAAAAAAAACACCATAGGAAAGTAACTGCTTTCTAAGAGATAAGAACATAATGTCAATCGAATGTAAACACGTTAAGCTTGATACTCGTAATGATCGAATATGAGTTATTTGTGCTAAGTGAAGCAATGTTTAATCACAGCTAAAACAAGATGTTATGTATCTTTAAATAATTTGAATGACATGAAATTCTCTGCGGCAAGAGAACAAAAGCAAATGTATCAACACGAAAAATCAAAAGAAACAAAAGCCTAATAAAGTGGGTCCAACGAAAGACTTGCTTCACCTAAGCCTAGTAAACCTAGATCTTGCCTTAGGTGGTCACCAACTGGAAGATTTTTTGACATTAAAGGAAAAATTATAGCATCCAGTGAATCTGAGAGTCAACCTGACTGCTCTAATGGTGATAATGCTTGTACTTCTAACCCTTCGGAACCTAAAATCAAACGGTTTCCAAATACCACTTCTATTCTAGGAGCAGGTATCAAATTTGTTTATGTGCGTCGACTCGGGTTTCACAAGCATATGACCGGAAACTAAAAGCTTCTCATCAATTTCGTCTGGTAATTTTGGGAACCTTCGCTTTTGGAAAGATCATGTTGCTGCAATTTTGGGTTTCGGTGATCTTCAATGGGGAAATATTTTGATCACCAGGGTTTATTTCGTTGAGGGCTTAGGGCATAATCTGTTCGCGGTTGGCAGATTACTGTTATTCAGATTTAAAGGTTGCTTTCAGGAGGAACTCGTGTTTTGTCAGAAATCTAGATGGTGCTGATTTGTTAAAAGGAAACCGTTCAACAAACCTTTACACCATCAATCTCCATGAAATGGCCTCTGCATCCCCAATTGCCCTCATGGCTCGGACTTCTACCAAGTCATGGTTATGGCAATCAACGTTTATCCCTACCTCAATTTTGACACCATCAATGACCTTGCAAAAACGATCATGTCTCCGGACTTCCAACTTCAAATATCATAAAGAACCTTTGTCCCCTCATATTTGAGTCAAGTGAAAAAGCAAAAGGACGTCTTACCACCCAAACAAGTTCCAAAACTAAGTAAAGGTTACAACCTTCTCATATGGATTTGAGTTGTCAAAGAGAATTGCTAGCATAATGGAAAAGCGATATGATTTGGTGATTGTGGACGATGTACATCTCGTTTACACTTAGGTACATTTTCTCCGATCAAAGATGAAAGCACCAAAGGTGATTAAAACCTTCCCTGAAGCGAATATTGTCCTTCTTCAGTCACCTGTCATCCATCATAAGAACCGATAACGGCACAGAAATCAAAAATCAATCCTTAAAGAATAACTTTGATAGTGTTGGCATCTCTCACTCAGCGTCTTCTGTCCGAACACCTCAACAAAATGGATAGTGGAACAATAGTAACGTCGGACGAGTTAGTTGAGCTGCCTAGAACAATGTTGATTTTCCTCGTGCACCGTTATTCTTATGGGCTAAAGTGATTGCTACTGTGTGCTACACTCAAAACCGCTCCATCATTCACCGTAGATTTAATAAAACACCGTACGAGCTCATTAACGGCAAAAACCGGATATCACCTTCTACATTGTATTCGGAGGCTCTCTGTTATCCCAGGGGGGGGGGGGGGGGGGGGGGGGGGGGGGGAGGAATGAGCGTGAAGATATTGGGAAGCTTGGTGCAAAAGTGATAATGGCTTTTTCCATTGGTTAACCTTGCTAATTTCCTGTCTTTCAGGGTTACAACCGAAGGACAAAGAAAATCATGGAGACAATGAATGTGACATTTGATGAGCTTTCAGCGATGGCTTTTGAACAAAGCAGTTCAAAACCCGGGCTTCAAAGCATGACTTCTGGACAAATCAGTTCATGGGGGAGGGGGGGGAGAAGGCTCGATCTACTTATGCTCCGTCATCAATAACAACTCAAAAACAACTGATAGTGAATTAGGGATTTACTTTTCGATAGCTAATGTATGATGATTAATTGGTGGATCAACCGTCTTCTGCTCCAAGAACTGCTCCGGCTGCTCAAGTACCTCAAGCTCTTCAGACTCCAACGGCAACTACAACAACAGCAGACACAGCACCGACACCAACAAATTCATCCTCTCAAGCTACAAATTTTCCAAATTCTTCACAAGGTATGTTGACGAGCTCACACACATCAACATGTTCAGCATCAATCCGCAACAAATGCTGACAATATTCCAAATGCTAGTTTCGATTGAAAACACGTTTGTAATCCCTGCTACTCCATCACATGTGATGCTGTTTTCTCCATCCTTCCACATAAGTGTGAGATCCCATCGAACATAGCACACGTATAAAACCACCATAACCCTCATGAATTACAATGGACTAAGTGATTTACACCCTCTGGAACAAAGTTGATCGAGACCCACTCGACCATGTTGACAAGAATCAACTGTGGAACCGATGGTGACATGTGCATGTACGCATTAAAACGGATAAGCACTGTGGAACCCAAGAATTCAAAGAGCTATGACCGCCCTGCATGATTGTATCAATGCAAGAAAAGCTTTCTCAGTTCAAAGGCTCTTGATGTAAGGATTTAGTTCCTCTTCCGACAACATAAAACCTCTTACGTTGAAATGGTTATTCAAAAACAAGCATGATGAAGAGAACACGGTCATCCGAAACAAGACTCGTCTGGTTGTGAGAGGGTACCGCCAAGAGGAAGGAATAGATTTCGAAGAATCCTTCGCTCTGGTTGCTAGAATGGAAGCTATCAGGATATTTTGGCATATTCTGCATACAAGTCGTACAGTTGGTGTTTCAAATGGACGTGAAAACTGCTTTCTTGCATGGTATGCTAAAAGAAGATGTGTACGTGTGTCAACCTGAAGGTTTCATCGATGCTGATCATCCAAGTCATGTCTACAAGTTAAAGAAGGCACTATATGGGTTAAAGCAAGCACCAAGGGCATGGTACGATAAATTGTCAACATTTATCCTACAGAATCACTTCTTCAAAGGCATAATTGATCCAACGTTGTTTATAAGACGCTTTGACGACGACATCTTAGTGGTACAGGTCTATGTAGATGATATTATCTTTGGTTCTTACCACACCCAGGTATAACCAACTATTTCTGACCTCATGACAAGCCGCTTAGAAAAGTCGATGGTAGGGGTAAATGAACGTTTTTCCTTGGTTATACAAGTTAACCAATCCCCCCGATGGCATCTTTATAAACCAGTTCCAACTACGTGCTAAGAAAATCCATAAAAATATGGAATGGAAGTCTTGTGATCCGTTGGTACTCCAATGGAGATCAAAGACAAGCTTGACCTTGATCAAAATGGGTCTCCAGTCGATGCAACAAAATATCTGTAGCATGATGGTCCCTAAATGTATCTAACGTCTGAGTAGACCGGACATTGTACAGCCTACTTTTTTATGTGCTCGGTACCAGAGCTAAGCCAACCGAGAAGCACCTCAAGAGTTAAAAGGATCTTTCTTATCTCCGAGGAACCGTTAATATGGGTCTTTGGTATACGAAGGATTCTGGTATTGAACTAACCGGATTTTCAGATGCTGATTATGCGGGATGTAAAGACACCTTCAAGAGTACTTCCGGTGAGCTCAATTACTCTAGGTCTAAAAGTGTGTTAGCTGGTCCTCGAAAGAAACAATACTGTACGTGCGCGTCTACCGCGGAAGCAGAATAGTGTCTCTATCCGTTTGCTGGCCCAAGTCCTTTGGATGCCGGACACAATAAACGACTATGGCTTTACTTCAACAAGAATCCAATCTACTGTATTCAAAAGTCAGCCATACCAAATCCTGCCACCCGGTCCCACACTCAAGAACAAAACACATCCGCTTCCGCTATCATTTTCATAAAGGAACACTGGAAATGGGAACGATGGAACTGATTTTGTCAAGACTATTACCAACTGGCCGAGCGCTCATTCACCAAAGCACTTCGTATACCAAGTTCAAACTATCTGTTATCATCGCCTTGGAATGCGCAGTTTATCTCCTAAAGAACTTGAAACTCTGCAAATCTAGTTAATTCTTTTGTATAAATATTTTCTCAGAAAAACAAAATACAAAAATATTAAAACCAAGAAAAACCAAAATCACAAATATAAAACCTATAAAAACAAATACAAACAACAAAAAATATCAAAAATACAAAAAGAATCTTCTTCGACAATGTCCTCTCGTCAATCGATAATTTGCGCACCTAGAAATGTTGATTAATAATAACACGGAGAATAAATGAAGTATCGACGAGAGTTTTAAAATGCTATCAAAACATGACATTCATTTTTTCTCTACGACTTCTAAGTAAATGTCAGCTAGGACTCGTCTCCAAAGAAAGGAAAATAGTTCATAGTAAGTACAATTATCCAACACAACGTGAATCTCATATCTCTCGTCTGAGCAAAGTCATATAAACATCCAAAGTTTTGATGCTCAGAGAAGTTTTTAAGGAAAATGATGGTAAATCAGATATATCTCACATATTTACCTGTTGAGCACAATTTTTCAAGATATTCTCAAAAAGAAAATTTTCAAATTCTTTCAAAATTGTGTGCTCAACAAACTCCCACTCCAAGTTTTCAATCTAATCTATCATTGAGGGGGAGTATAATAATATGATTCATTCTGCATGCACTCCTGTTCTCTCCATACTTTGTTTAGCTTATTGAATCCGGACATTAACTTGTTTTCAATTCACTAATTTCAAAAATATGATAACCACATATGCAATATTTAAGGGGGAGAATAGTGATCAAATGTGATCAAAACGGATTAATAACGGATACGATCATACAATCTATAAGATCAGCTACCTAAACCCGCATGTGCAGAACTCTTTACATAATATGGTGCATCATGAGTAGGGGGAACATGTTGATAACTCTGTGAAACTCTCAATGTATCTCAATGATTTCCTCAAACACGTGAATTGATTTGTCATTCAAATGGATTTTATGGATCATCATGCAATCTCTACAAAGACCGACCAACTGTTATTTCTCAAGGAGTTATAAGGCGGTTAAGGTTAGGTATATTTGTTTCATGATCCAGCCAGAACCGAGGGATCTACCCAGGAACACTCCCATTTAGATAAAGTAGAAAAGTCCACACAGGGTATGATTGAAAAAGGAGTAAAGTGAGAATAAGGGGATAATGCTGACTGAGATGGAGCTAGTACTGGAATAAACCCAACAAGGTATTAGTTATGAAGTCTCGGTAAGCACTGAAGGGGTTGAAGAATGGAAAAGAATTGTAAGGACAAGGGTGAGAAAGGAAAGAAGCCCTCAACAACCTTAGGCAGAAACCGGGTCAACTGCATAATCATCGGTAATCACAAGAAGATTTTGATAAGAAGAAAATCATCATGATGACCAATGATGCAATGCACAACCCCCTTAGCCACACAGAATCTCTCAAAGATTTCTGTTTCATTTCTCACGGAGATCAACAAATTTCTATCGCTTTCCCATTTCGAGATCGATGATATTGAAAGGTGGCAGTCCGCTCAGCCTGCCGATTACCATTAACAAATTGCACTTACTAGAGTCTAGACCAACGAGATCCATCAAAAATCTCACTAGGACACAAATTCCAATATACAAAATGTCGTACATCAATATACAACATTTGGTATCATTAAGTCCTACGCATTATCCTTGTGATAATTGCCAGAACATCAGAGTGATACTCTTTAGTATTCCAGTGAAGATGGCAACCTTCTTGGCCACATCTATCAAGCTCTTGGTAGGTACTCGCGAGATTCCCTATTGAATCGAAAATGAGTCTACTGGAAGAGAAACGATGGTGCGATTCTATATGAATCAAACTTGTTCCAGTAAAATGAATTGACGACTCAAACCAGAAAGGATTAGTAACTATCTGATTCACTCTTACCGTGTTGTCTGCTTGAGACGCTTCGGTAACGAGAACGGCTAGTGCAGCTGCGAAACCCTGTCAAGGAGATTCTTTTGAATTCTACCTGATCACAGGCAGTATTTATACTGATTAACGGGGAACCGTGGTTATTGCAACCGTATTCGACGAAGTGACAAAGACACTTTCGTCCATATATGTTTATCTCTAACCTATATTTGCAGGTTTTCCTGACGGTAGCAGCTTCTATCATGACGAGTCCCAAGATTCATGACCTCATGCTCCAATCCACAAAGATAATACAAAGATGAAAGCTCAATCTATCAAAGTCTTCCGCAATCTCTGATGAACAAGCACTTCCTCATAAGAACATTTTGTGGTACAAGTAATCATGTTAAAAGAAAATGTTGAGGGAGATTGTTAGCAAGCTTTCAAGATCTTGAGCATGAGGGTGGAGACACAAGATCGCAAGGCGGCATAAAGTTTCAAGGATAAAGATTTAGATATTCTCAGTAGTCAAGACAAATCAAGGCCAAAGACCACGATATCAGTATTTTGTCAAAGAATATCAAGTTAAAGATCAAGATCCAAGATCACAAGCATGCAAATGGAACATCAAAAGGAATTCCCAAGAATACAAGGCTCCAAGACTCAAGACGTCACAAGAAGGATCCACAATTGAATGACCACCCCTTAGGGGGAGATTGTTAGCCGTGTATTTATTAAAGTGATGGTCATTAAATATTCCCGAGCCTTGTATAAGTAAATCGTAGTTTACGGGAATTTAGTTAAGCTAGTTGGGCCTAGTTGTCGGGCTCAAGCCCATTTGTGTTAAGATCCGGCCCAACTCAAAGCCCACAAGAATAGTCCTTTCTTGTAGCTATTTAAAGCCCTCTCCAAGTGTGGAGAGGGTGTTGCTTCTCATTTTTCTTTTGTGAAACAAGTAACCATTTTTCTTTGTTTTTACTTTCTCTCTCTAAAATCTATTTTTCTTATTTTTGTGTTTAAGGTGATGAAATGATATCCTAACAGTATCTGCACAAATTGAGGCAATATCTGCTAGCGACGCAAATTCTATGTGGAATTTCCTTGCTAGTATCATCAGAGATGCATCAAAGGATTCCCTTGGTGAGGCTCTGGGGTCCTCGAAGACACATAGGCTGCATATTGATATCTTGGTGGTTGTGTAAAGAGGTGCAATCTAAAGTCGCGGAGAAGCAAGCAAGGTTTAGAGAGCTACTTTCGTGCCAGGAAGGTAATCTCGAGGAGCGGCTTAGGCACATGAGAGATACAAATTAGCTAAGCGAGAAGCTAAAAAAGCCGTAATCCCAGCAAAGAGAAGAGTATGAAGATCTGTACAAGAAACATGGACTTCAAAAGAGGGAGCACATTAAATCTTCAGGATTGGCAAAAGCCTACAAAAGGAGAAGGATCTAGAGGACATTTTCTTATTAAAGAAGAAGGAGGTCCGTACCGTTACGGATGGGAAAATGATCAAGCAAAGATGGGGAGAATACTTTTCCTCTCTTTTCAACACGGGAGAACTAGAGGGGCACGAAGGAGTTGTGGACCAGAACACACTGCCGCTTATCTACTGCTACTACTCGAGGATTAGTCAGACGAAAGTGAGGACTGCCGTACAGAAGATGGGGAGAAATAAGGCCATTGGGCCAGACCAAATACCTATAGAAGCTTGGAGAAGATTAGGGGTTGAGGGTATTAGTTGGCTTACTAGCCTCTTCAACAAGATCTTCACAAGCGCGAAGATGCCTGAAGAGTGGAGACTCAGTGACGTCATCCCTATCTTCAAAAACAAAGGCGATGCGCAAGTGTGCAACAACTATAGGGGTATCAAGCTTCTTAGCCACACCATGAAGCTATGGGCAGTGTTGCAAAAATCGGCCTAGGCGGCCGATTAATCGGCGCCTAGGCGCTAGGCGGGGATTAACCGCCTTGATTTTCACTAATCGGCCTTATTAATCGTTTTAGTCAAAAATCGGTCAAAATACCAATTAATCGGATAAAAATCGGCCAAATCGGGCATAAATCGGCCAAATCGGCTAAATCAATCAACTCGGTTACGGATAGAAATCAGCCACATCGGGGATTAATCGGACAAATCAGACAAAATCGGCTAAAGAAAATCAGGCATATATTTTCAAATTTTTATAATTTTAAATGTGAAATAATAATTGACTTCTTTTTGTTAAATTCAAATATGCTTTTGCACTTTGACTACTCTATTTTATAAGCTATGAATATTCGGGAAGCCTGAGAGTTTTTGAAACCTAAGGTTTGTGAGTCCCGATACTAGTCTCTGTGGGGTGTCAAAAGCCTGGTCACTTAGCCGCAAAGTTAGGATGTGCCGAGACGAAAGTCGCTACATGGGATGATCTCGCCTTTAAAATCATTATTCTTAAGGTGGAACGTAAAACATAGTATGTTGCAAAAAGTTGATTCATGGTAGAAATTCAAGATAGCACACTCACTTAAGATATAATAAATGTCGGGAGTAAAAACTTCACAAGTTGCAGATATGAGTAGTGTTAGCATCTTTACTGATATTTAGCTGTGATTTTGTTTTAAGCTTGGTTGGGATAAGTGAAAAGTGTTGGGAAATACAAGTCAGAAGGTCAAAGTACTGCTAAGTTGAAGGTCAAAGTACTAGTGATATATATGAAAAAGTCAAAGTACTGTCGTTAATAAAGGAACTTCAAAGGATTATCAGTTAAACGTTGTATTTATCATATAACAGTTACATTAGTGATTAGCATTAATTAGTATTTGTGTCATATAAGGACTATACACCTACTAGAGTTATCCTTACGCTTATAAAAGGATCTCTAGGAAGGCATTAGCAAGACACGAAACAACAACAAGAAAAAGCATTAGTTAGAGATAAGTATTGTATTAGGGATCTGCAAACTTAGGCAGATTCAAGGTGTGATAATACAAATCGTTTGTTAAATCATTGTGTGTTCTTCTTGATACTGTTAACTAGTTTCTGCATAGTTGATAGTGTTACATCAGTGTTTCATTGTTAATGACTTGGATTTATTCAAGGAAGTAACATCCTTTACAGGCTAAAGGCATATTATACTAAGGTATATCGATCCTGCAAGTGGTATCAGAGCCTGTGTAGAGACTCTGATCTAGAAGAACTTTAATCATTCGAAATCTTTCCAAACTCTAAAAGATGTCTAAAGCTGAACCTATCCCTCCTGCCTCATCTATCACTGCACTACGAATTCCAATCATCAAGAAGAATGATGATCCTGTGACTTTTGCTATGGTGGCACTAAATGGAATTGAAGAAAATGATTGGAGCATAGAGATTGATGCAGACCATGTGGATCTTGGACAAGATGGACTTGGAGTTTTTGACTGGAGCGAAGAAGCTGATAATGCACCAGTTGCTCTTGCTTTGATGGCTACAAGCTCAACCGATTCTTCTAACTCGGAGGGCAATCAAGAAGAGGAACTAAAAGATCATGCTATTATTGATAGTGGTTGCTCTGGAAGTATGACAGGAGACAAGGACAAACTCTCAAATTTCAAGGAGTACAAAGGAGGTTATGTAGCTTTTGGTACTGACAAAAGGATTTGACTTGGCTAGGTTTAACTCTTTGGTAGTTAATATTGGAATGATGAACCCATGGCTACGTTTAAGGGGAGGACTGCTTGTAAAGTATGCACTTTGAAAGAAGATTTGATGATATTCTTAAGGGGAGGTATAAAGTCAGAGATGATTGACTTTTTAAAGATA
>BQNB010156804.1:0-15228 GCA_026074375.1 Tanacetum coccineum | reverse complement strand
AAATTTGAAAAACTTTATTAATCACCCATCAAGGTAATAATCAAGTTAAAGATAATAAGATCGACCTTTTGGTTCAACAATATGAACAATTCGTCATTTCCGAAGACGAATCTATAGATAGTGCTTTTGCTAGATTTAATACTATTATTACTACTCTAAAAGCTCTTGATGAAGGCTATTCTAGCAAAAATTATGTTAGGAACTTTCTTAGGGCTCTACATCCTAAATAAAGAGCAAAGGTCACGGCGATTGAAGAGTAAAAAGACTTAACGTCACTATCTCTTGATGAACTTATCGGGAACCTCAAAGTTCACGAGATGATCATTAAGAAAGATTCCAAAATAGTCAAAGCAAAAGTTGAAAGGAAATCTCTTGCTTTAAAGGCTAAGAAAGAATCTAGTGATGAAGAGTGTTCGACTTTCGAAAGTGAAGACGAATAGTACGCCATAGCGGTAAGAGACTTCAAGAAGTTCTTCAAAAGAAGAGGTAGATTCGTGAGACAACCTCGAAATGACAAAAAGACATTCCAAAGAAGTCGTGATGACAAGAACGGTAAAAGTGATATAAAATGCTTTAGATGCGGCGACCCGAATCATCTTACTGGAGAATGTCCAAAACCACCAAAAGACAAGAACCAAAGAGCTTTTGTCAGAGGTTCTTGGAGTGATAGTGGTGAAGAAGATGATGAGAAGGTCAAAAACAAAATGTGTCTCATAGCTCAATCATCAAGTGAGGTATGTTCCGAATCCTCTTACTTTAGTGATGAAAACTCGTCAATAGATGATTTAATAGTAGATAGTGAATATGATAAACTGTGCAAAATGAGCGTAAAGATAATCACTAAAAACAAAAGATTAAAAGCCACTAGAAATAGTTTAGAAAAAGAACTTAGTATTCTAAAAGAAAAAGTGCCTACACTCGAGAAAAACAAGGGAGTTGATCTAGAGTGTGTAAAATGTCATATGCTTAAAGTTGAAAATGAAAAGCTTAAAGAGGAAGCTCTTAAACTAACCAAGTTTGAAAAGAGCACACATTGCTTAAATGAAATGTTAAATAATTAAAAATCCTCCGGTGAAAAGTTAGGTTTAGGGTTTAATTCATTTGAAGCATCATCTAGTGGAACTAAGGAAATAAAATTTGTGAAAGCTTAGAAAAAGGTGTTCTCTGATGGAGGTCCCATAAATATGGGCGGCCCCTTTAGTGTGCAGGCGACCCCCAAAGCAAATATGGGACCACCACCAGTGGTTATGCCTGGATCTGAGAAAAGTATGTCTTTTCAAAAATCTATTTTGGGTCCTAGACCAAAACACATAAGAGTAAACAATGTCAAAGTTCCCGTTGCTAGTGATATAGAAGTTAAACAATTTTATAAGCCATTGTCAAAACCCGGAGTTGGATTTTTGAAACCTAATTTTAGATCAAAAACTCTACCACCTAGAAGAGTCATAAATAATTATTATCGTCCTAAAACACTGCAACCAAAAAGAAACGTTGGTCGACAAAATCAACCTCGTGGCTTTCCCGTAACTTGGAACAACTTCCCACATCAAAGTTACATGTCATGGGAAATGTGTCTTCCACTTCCACATCCCAACCAATTTATAACACCCCCATTTTGACAAATATAGCAGCGGAAGCTAATCTGGGGTATTATTTCATAGTACAACAGTCATAATCATAGAAAACGAATCGTAAAGAGACGTTTTTGGAAAATTTAGTTATCATTCATTTATTCATCAGAGTTTTTACAAAAGAGAGAGGTCCCAAACATCTAGAAACATAAAGTTTGAATGATAACAGTTTAGCCATCTTCAAGTCCATGCCACTCCGTGCCATGAGTTGCTCAATTACCTGAGATAAACATGTTAAAAAGATCAACACAATGGTTGAGTGAAATTCATAGGTTTATAGTAAATAGTTTGAATACAAGTCATCATAAACAGTGGGTTACGTTGTTATACACCCATAAATGTAATAATTGCAATGAGTACAATTATTATAGAAAACAGTATTATTGCCCTAAGCTCATGACACCGAGGCCTTGAGAAAATCAATAATCACAAGTAGTTGCCCCAACGGGTGCCTTTGCCAAACACCCGTATAGTGATTCAAATGAAGTGCGTTTGGTTACCAGAAAGTATAGGTACACCAACGGGGGAGTTCAGTCCCAAATAGATCTATTCACAGCATTCGCGCTTACTCCGAAAAGTAATTAACGGTTCATGATAGTGGGGTCTTAATGGCAAAAGTAAGGACTTAGGCAATAATATATCAGGATAGCATACAGTTGGAAAAACACTCGTATTCATGGTTTATAGCATGTATCCCCCTCGCGGGTTTATGAAAACATTAGAAGATTTAAAATGCGAGGCTATGAACTCACCTTAACAGGGAAAATCTCATTGATGGCAAAAGTATATCAAGTGAAAGTAACGGCCTCGTCACGCAACCTATGGTAATATGTCAAGTCTTAGTGAGATGGTTTATGTTTCAAAACTTTATTAAGTTTAACATATTACTTTGATTTATTAATTTATGGAAATATTGTATCACTGTTCGGGCTATCATAATCCAAAGGTCATGTAGTATCGTTTGAGGAGGCAGGGCACTTTAAATCGTAAACCCAGCAAACTCGTCAAAACAGATACCCAAATGGAACCCCTCACATGAAATTCCCTAGTAATGTGATACGATTAGATTTTTAAGTTTCTTCAAAACCTAGTCGATGATAAGTTACGTTAATTATATAACGTAATTGATTTGTAATGCGTCGATCGATGATTAATAGCGATAAATGTATCGGGTTTTAATAAAATCGAGTCTTATAATATTAATATATATTTTATAATGTATATAAAAATATTATATTTTATATTTTTAAGTTTTCAAAAATGGCAATATATACCCTCGATTTATAAACTTTTACAAGTTTAGTCCTTTATATAATAAGTATATAAATATTAAACCTTTAACTTTGAAACTTGGCAAGATAGGTCCTTATAGTTATAACTTTGGAATAATGACATTTTTAACCCTTCTAGTTACAAATTTCAGAAAGTTACGATATATACCCCTTGCATGCAAATGATTTACAAATCAAGTCCAAAAAGCCATGCAAGCTTATTTTAGGGTTCCAAATGATATTTGCAGGTTATAGCTTATTAGAATAAGCTAAAATAAGATGTTCTAACGTAACAAAAGTTTAGAAAAAGGATTCGTTAGCTAGAAAATCAAAACGGGTCATTTTTAGGGTTTTAACCAAAAACGCATGGGTTTGAGGATTCAAGGCTTAAACAAGAGTTCATATCGGATCTTAGGAGTCTTATGAACAATCTAAAACAGATTATGAGTTTATTGAACAAGATTTTGAGTTTACTTGAGCTAAAATGGGTTGAAATGGGTTGTTTGAGTTCGTACGCCTAGAAACGACTTCAAGGGTTTCTTTTTCTTGGTTCTTGGCTTCAATTCTGATCTTGGGGCTTCTCTTGATCCTCCTTGGTCTGCTTTGATCTTGTTAGAACTCCATTTGAGTGTGTATTGAAGTTTTGAGGTGTGATTTGAAAGGGTTGCTTGGATTCGGCTTATATAGGGTTCAAAAACCCCTTGGTACCCAAGAATACTTGGAGTAGGGATCAAGGGCTGTAGAATGATGACTAAGGAAGAGTATAGGGTGATTAGGAAGAGCTAGAACTAGCTATGATGAGGTGTGGGGTGGTGGTGTAGCTGTGGCATACAAGAAGGGACAAGAAGGTTACAAAACAAAACTTGGTGACCAAGGTGGTGATGAAGGTGCTTGCTAGGCTGCTTGGTGACATGGTAGTGATGTCATAGAGGTGCTTGAGGTGTTAGGGTGCTAGCTTAGGTGTAAATGGGTCAAAATGAAAGAAAAAGGGGTGTCGGGTTTCGTTTTTGTTTTGGCTTAGGGTTTTGAACTTAAGACGTAGATCAGGGTTAGGATTAAAGATAGTTTAGGGTTTAGGTTTAGGGTTTAGGATTCATGCATTAAGTGTTTGTACCTTGTGCTAAAGTGGTAGTAAGAAACTAAAGTGATTTAGGAGGTAAAATGACATAGTTTGGTTTTCTTGTATTATTGACGTGTACATTAGCCTTTAGAAAGTTGTAACTTGATTTAGGAGGGAAAAGATATTCAAATGTTATGCATTATACACTTGTACACATGCTTGAAGGATTGCACATTTATTTTATATGTATACATTACATATAATTAGGGTTTTGATATAAATGTTAACGGATAAAGTCTATTTTGATATAACGTTGTAAATGGTATGTTAAATGGATAATGTACTTGGTAAAAATGATATTAAGATATAGACTTGACATATTAGGATGTTTACATGATATAAACATATATATAGATGGCATTGGTAGGTTGCGTGAGCTCGTTTACTTTAGAGATGCAAGTTACGTTGCATAATGAGATAAAGCAAAAAAATCCCTGTAAAAAGGTGGTATATATAATAGATGGATATTATAGTGCATCTAATTTAATAGATGGATAATTACATTGATGAAAATTACGGGTTGTTATAGTCTCCCTCCCTTAAAAGAAATCTTGTCCCGAGATTTAGTTGGATGCCGGAGTGATGTTGGAAAACAGATGTGGATACTTGGCAAGAGTTTGATCTTCACGTTCCCATGTAAATTTTGGTCCTCTTTTAGAGTTCCATCTTACTTTGACTATAGGAATAGGACTTTGTTTCAGTTGCTTGACTTCTCGATCCATGATCTCCACTGGTTCTTCCACAAAGTTGAGTTTGTCATCGAGTCGAAGTTCTTTTATTGGAATGACAAGGGATTCGTCAGATAAGCATTTCTTTAGATTAGAAACATGGAAAGTACTGTGGACATTACTAAGCTCTTCAGGAAGCTCAAGTTTATATGTCACTGGGAAAATCCGTTCAAGGATTTTGAAAGGTCCAATGTACCAGGGATTAAGCTTTCCTCGTTTTCCGAATCGGATGACACCTTTACGAGGTGACACTTTTAACATAACACGATCTCCAACTTGAAATTCTAAAGGCTTTCGCCTTACATTGGCGTAACTTCTTTGCCGATCTCTTGCAGCTTGCAAGCGTTGTTGAATTTGCACTATCTTTTCAGTGGTTTCATGGATTATTTCTGGTCCTGTAAGTTGAACATCTCCAACTTCGGCCCAGAAAACAGGTGATCTGCACTTTCGACCATAAAGTGCCTCAAATGGTGCTGCCTTAATACTGGCATGGTAACTGTAATTGTAAGAAAATTCTACTAATGGTAAGTGTTTTTCCCATCCTTTTCCAAAATCTATAACACAGGCTCAAAGCATGTCTTCGAGTGTTTGGATGGTTCTTTCACTTTTTCCATCGGTTTCAGGATGATATGTCATACTCATATCTAATTGAGTACCCAAAGCCTTCTGTAATGATTGCCAGAATTTGGATGTAAAATGACTGTCACGATCCGAGATGATAGATATTGGCACTCCATGCCGGGAGATTATTTCTTTGATGTATAACCTTGTAAGGGTTTCCATACTATCTGTCTCTCGGGTAGGGATGAAATGTGCAGATTTGGTAAGGCGATCAACAATGACCCAGATTGTGTCATGTCCGTTTGAGGTTTTGGGTAGTTTTGTGATGAAATCCATTGTTATTCTCTTCCACTTCCATATAGGAATCTCTGGTTGTACCAGTAAGCCGGATGGCTTTTGACATTCTGCTTTAACTCTAGAGCATGTTAAACGATTGCCTTCATGTTAGGCCACCAATAGAGTTTCTTTAGATCCAGATACATTTTGTCAGAACCTGGGTGAATGGAATACTTTGATTTAAGGGACTCATGCATGATCAAGTCTCTCAGATTACCAAAGAGTGGTAACCAACTTCGATTCTTGATACATCGGGTTCCATCAGGACGTATTTCAAATGTTTTATCAATTCCTCGTAAGTTCTCAGCTTTGAGTTTTTCTTCTTTGAGTGCTTCAGTTTGAGCTTTGAGAATTTGTGATGGTAATTTTGGATGAATGGTCATAACTAATGATCTAACTCGAAGTGGTTTGATTCGTTCCTTCTGGCTTAAGGCATCTGCTACAACATTTGCCTTTCTAAGATGGTAGTGAATTTCACAATCGTAATCTGCAAGCAATTATAACCAACGGCGTTGTCCCATGTTCAATTCTTTCTGATCAAGGATATGCTGAAGATTTTATGATCAGTGAACACAGTACATTTGGTTCAATACAGATAGTGTCTCCAAATTTTAAGAGCGAACACTACTGCCCCTAATTCGAGATCATAAGTGGTATAGTTTTCTTCATTAGGCTTAAGTTGTCGGGATGCATATGCAATAACCTTTTCTCTTTGCATTAACACCACTCCCAGACCTTGATGGGATGCATCACAGTAAACAACAAAATCGTCATTTCCTTCTGGTAATGCTAAGATTGGAGCTTCACGTAGCTTCTGTTTAAGTAGTTGAAAAGCCGACTCTTGGTCTTTTCCCCAGATATACTTCTTGTTTTTTTGGTTAATTCAATCAAAGACTTTGCAATCTTGGAGAAATCTTTGATAAATCTCCGATAATAGCCGGCAAGTCCTAAGAATTGACATATTTCTGTAGGTGTAGTAGGAGATGTCCAATTCTTAACTGCTTGAATCTTGGCGGGGTCAACATGAAGTCCTTGACTATCAATTAAGTGTCCAAGAAATTGCATGATACGAATCTAAAAATCACACTTGGAGAACTTGGCATACAACTTCTCTTTCTTGAGTCATTCTAGGATTATTCTCAGATGATTTGCGTGCTCTTCTTTGTTACGGGAGTAGATACGAATATCTTCGATGAACACTATTACGAATTTGTCCAAGTATGGTTTACACACACGGTTCATAAGATCCATGAATACAGCAGGTGTGTTAGTTAAACCAAATGGCAACACTTGAAATTCATAATGTTCGTATCTTGTTATGAAAACAGTTTTGGGAATATCTTCATCCTTGACTCTCAGTTGATGATATCCTGATCTTAAGTCAATCTTCGAGTAGACACTCGAACCTTGAAGTTGGTCAAATAAGTCATCAATCATAGGTAATGGGTAACGATTCTTTACAGTAAGTTTATTCAACTCTCAGTAATCGATACACATTCTGAAAGATCCGTCTTTCTTTTTGACAAATAAGACAGGAGCTCCCCAAGGCGAAGTACTTGGTCGGATAAAACCTCGATATGATAACTCTTAAAGGTGGTTAGATAGTTCCTGCATTTCCGAAGGAGCTAATCTATAGGGTGCTCGGGCTACAGGTGTTGTTCCTGGAATTAAATCGATTTGGAATTCTACTTGGCGAACGAGAGGAAGGCCAGGTAGATCTTCAGGAAAAACTTCTGGGAATTCTCTGACTACTGGGATATCTTCTAGTCTTTTCTCATCTGACTTCTTTTCCATTACTTGGATTATGAAAACTTGACAACCTCGGGATATATACCTTTCGGTTTTTATACAAGATATGAGATTTAGTCGGGGTTTACTTCGGTCACCTTAAATGATCAAAGTTTTACCTTTGATTGGGATGTGGATGACTTTCTCATCACAGATAATTCTAGCATGATACTTGGATAACCAATCCATACCAATGACGACGTCGAAACTACCGAGTTTGATCGGCATAAGATCAATTTTGAAAGGTTGGTTTAACAAAGTCAGGGTGCAACCCTGAATAACGATGTTTGTGCTTACTAGGTTTTCGTTAGCCATTTCGATATCGTAAAAGGTATATATTGTAATGGGTGAAATATTTAACATAGAGGCAAAAGATATGGATACGAAGCTTTTATCGGCTCCAGAATCAAATAATACTCTAGCTAGATGTTGGTTTAGAAGGAACATACCCGTGACTACGTTCAGGTCTTGGTGAGCATTCCTATCCTTTAGTATGCAAGCTCTTCCTTGGGCATTGTTGTTGGTGGTCTTTCAGCACTGATTTGCATAATGTCCTTTCTCTCCACAGGCATGACAAGTAACTGTCACTGGTAGCAGATTACTTCTAGTGGCTGCCCCTTTGTTTCTGCAGTTCTTGGTTAGATGGCCCACCTTGTTGCAAGTATTACACTTAACAGTGCAAGGTCCTATGTGATGCAGAATGCATTTCTTACATAAAGGACGGTTTCCAGTATACCCATTGTTTTTAGTTGGGGTGGCAGCATAAGCCCTAAAGGTTTTCTATCTTCTGTTCTGTTGTGGTTGGTGATTAGTGTAGCAGTTGTTGGTGTTGGTGTTACGGTAGTTGTTAGTGTTGAAAGTTCTTTTGTCGTCAAACTTTCGTTTGTGATCACTTGATACTTGAACTGGAGTGTGCTTTGTTACCTGATCCATTAGCCTCTGGGCTATGTTAATGGCTTCCTCTAGAGTTTGAGGTTTAGAGGCGGTAACATTCCCTTCAATACTTCGAGGCAATCCCCCGATGAAAACTTCCATTATTTTCTCAGAATCTGGCACCATAGTGGGACATAAGGTTGCCAATTCCTGGAATCTTCTCACATATGTCTTGAGATCATTCCTCTTCACAGTCAAATGGTAAAATTCGTCTTCCATCTTCTGGACCTCAATTCGGGGACAGTACTTCTTTATCAAAAGCTTCTTGCATTCAACCCAGGTAATCTTGTAAGCTTCTTCAATCCCAATATGTTGGGCAAAAGAATTCCACCAGTGGCTTATAAACTTGAGCTTCCTAAAGAGCTCAGTAATATCCATAATACTTTCTACGTTTCTAATCTAAAGAAATGCTTATCTGACGAATCCCTTGTCATTCCAATGAAAGAGCTTCGACTCGATGACAAACTCAACTTTATGGAAGAACCCGTGGAAATCATGGATCGAGAAGTCAAGCAACTGAAACAAAGTCGTATTCCTATAGTCAAAGTAAGATGGAACTCTAAAAGAGGACCAGAATTTACGTGGGAATGCGAAGATCAAATTCGTGCCAAGTATCCACATTTGTTTTCAAACATCACTCCGGCATCCAACTAAATCTCGGGACAAGATTTCTTTTAAGGGGGGGGGGAGACTATAACAACCCGTATTTTTCATCAATGTAATTATCCATCTATTAAATTAGATGCACTGTAATATCCATCTATTATATATATACCACCTTTTTACAGGGGAATTTTTTTCTTTATCTTATTATGCAACGTAACTTGCATCTCTAAAGTAAACGAGCTCACGCAACCTCCACCAATGGCATATATATGTATGTTTATATCATATAAACTTCCTAATATGTCAAGTCTATATCTTAATATTATTTTTACCAAGTACATTACCCATTTAACATACCATTTACAACGTTATATCAAAATAGACCTTATCCGTTAACGTTTATATCTAAACCCTAATTATATGTAATGTATACATATAAAATGCATATGCAAGTCTTAAAGCATGTGTATAAGTGTACAATGCACAACATTTGTACATCTTTTCCCTTCTAAATCAAGTTACAACTTTCTAAAGCCCAATATACAAGTCAATAATGCAAGAAAACCAAACTAGGTCATTTTACCTCCAATGCATGACTTCTAAACCATAAACCTAAACTCTAAATAGTCCTAAAACCCTAATCTAAAACCCTAAACCCTAAACGAAACCCTAAAACCCTAGTTTCATTTTAAAACTAAAACTAAACCGTAAACCTTAATCCTAAATCCTAAACCTCAATCCTAAACCCTAATCTTAATCCTAAACTTTAAGCTATCATAAACCATAATCCTAATTCGAATTAAACCATAAAACCTAAACCGAAACCCTAATATGACCCGTAACACATTTTTACTCATTTTAAACTATTAAAAACCTAACCTAGCACCTCAAGCACCTCTATGACCTCACCACCATGTCACCAAGCAAGCACACAAGCACCTCCATCACCTCCTTGTAAGCTACTACCACTACTTGCACTCCAAACACCCCCATCGTCACCTCTTGGTACCCGAAACCAGCTCCACACCCTTCCACCTTCATAGCTACCCTCCTAGCTCTCAAGACTCATCATTCTAGCCTTCATTAGTCATTACCTACAACCCTTGGTCCTTACTCCAAGCCCTAACCTTGGCCACCAAGTTTTCGAACCCTATATAAGCCGAATCCAAGCAACCCTTTCAAACACACCTCAAATCTTCATCACAAACACAAATGGAGTTCTGGCCCAGTCAAGGAAGAAGTAGAAGGTCCCTAAGATCAGAATAGAAGCCAAGAATCAAGAGAAGGAAGATCTTGAATCCATATCTAGGCGTACGAACTCAAACAACCCATTTTGACCCATTTTAGCTCAAGTAAGCTCAAAATCTTGTTCAATAAACTTATAATCTGTTTTAAATCTTTCATAAGGTTTGTTAGATCCTATATAAACTCTTGTTCAAGCCTTGAATCCTCAAACCCATGCGTTTTTAGTTAAAACCCTAAAAACGACTCGTTTTGATTTTCTAGCTAATGAATCCTTTTTCTAAACTTTTGTTACGATAGAACATATTATTTTTGCTTATTCTAATAAGCTATAACCTGCAAATATCATTTGAAACCCTAAAATAAGCTTGCATGGCTTTTTGGACTCGATTTGCAAATATTTTCATGCATAGGGGTATATATCGTAACTTTCTGAAATTTATAACTAGAGGGGCTAAAAATGTCATTTTCCTAAAGTTATAACTATTAGGACCTATCTTTCCAAGTTTCAAAGTTAAAGGTTTAATATATATATACTTATTATATAAAGGACTAAACTTGTAAAAGTTTATAAATCAAGGGTATATATTGCCATTTTTGCAAACTTAAAAATATAAAATACAACATTTTTATATAAATTATAAAAATATATATTAATATTATAAAACTTGATTTATTAAAAACCGACACATTTATCGTTATTAATCAACGATCGACGCATTATAAAACAATTACGTTATATAATTAACGTAATTTATCATCGACTAGCTTTTGAAGAAACTAAAAAATCTTATCGTATCACGTTACTAGGGAATTTCATGTGAGGGGTTCCATTTGGGTATTTGTTTTGATGAGTTTGCTGGGTTTACGATTTAAAGTGTCCTAACTCCTCAACCGATACTACATGGCCTCTGGATTATGATAGCCCGAACAGTGATACAATATTTCCATAAATTAATAAAGCAATACATTAAACTTTATGAAGTTTTGAAACATAAACCATCACACTAAGACTTGACATATTACCCCAGGTTGCGTGACGTAGCTGTTACTTTCACTTGATATACTTTTGCCATCAATCAGATTTTTCATTAGCCTCGCATTTTAAATCTTCTAATGTTTTCATAAACCCGTGAGGGGGATACATGTTATAAACCATGAATACGAATATTTTTCCAACTGCTATCCTGATATATTATTGCTTAAGTCCTTACTTTTGTCATTAAGACCCCACTATCATGAACCGTTAATTACTTTTCGGAGTAAACACGAATGCTGTGAATAGATCTATTTGGGACTGAACTTCCTTGTTGGTGTACCTATACTTTCTGGTAACTAAACGCACTTCATTTGAATCACTATGCGGGTGTTTGGCAAAGGCACCCGTTGGGGCAATTTCTTGTGATTATCGATTATTTCAAGGTCTCGGTGTCATGAGCTTACAAATACTACTGTTTTCTATAATATTTGTACTCACTGCTCAATAATATTGTTTTCTATAATAATTGTACTCATTGCAATTATTACACTTATGGGTGTATAATAACGT
The DNA here is from genome assembly GCA_026074375.1 of Tanacetum coccineum. Lineage (NCBI taxonomy): Eukaryota > Viridiplantae > Streptophyta > Magnoliopsida > Asterales > Asteraceae > Tanacetum > Tanacetum coccineum. Next base: position 3,463 of record BQNB010156804.1, on the reverse strand, counting down.
AACCCACTATTGAACTTGTATTCAAACTGTTTATCATAAACCTATGAATATCACTCAACCATTGTGTTGACCTTTTTAGCATGTTTATCTCATGTATTTGAGCAACTTATGGCACGGAGTGGCACGGACTTGAAGATGGCTAAACTGTTATCATTCAAACTTTATGTTTTCATGTAGATTTTGGGACCTCTGTTTGTAAAAACTCTGATGAAATAATGAATGATAACTTATCTTTTAAAAATGTCTCTTTTGAGTCATTTTCTATGATTATGACTGTTGTACTATGAAATAAAACCCCAGATTAGTTTTTGCTGCTATATGTCAAAAATAGGGGTGTTATAGAGAACAAGGTTGAAACCTTAACTATAACTACTTTTCTTTTTTCCATCCAAGAAAGTCCTTCGTGCCACTACATCTTCCAGAATAGTATGTAAAGTACATAACTATTATACTATTATATAAATAACTTATGTTATTTACCACTGGGTTGTTAACAGAGCGATGTCTTCTCCCAGCCACCCTACTTCTAATATTGAGGATGCTTTTTCCTCTAACTTTCCTGACTATATCCCGGCTTCACCAGACTATGTCCCAGCTTCACCAAGAAAAACTTATTCTAGCTCTTCAAATAACTCATTTGGTTTAGTTCCAATAGCTTCACCAACTCTTTCACTTTTTCATGATGACCCCTATATGAAGGTCATGCATGCATACTATGCTAAAGAATCACCTATTCCACCACCAACTATTGTGCCTCCATCTTCAATGCTATCTCCAATGTTTAATCCTCAAGAATTCTTTCTTCCTGAGGAATTATTGCCACTTAAGAAACGAGGTCGTGACCGATCATCCTCCTCTACTTCTGCCCTACCTCAAGCATTTGAGATAGGAGAAAGCTCTCGTAAGACAAGTCTGGAACGTCACGAGGAGCAAATTGAGGAAATTTTGAATCACCTAGATGAACTCTCTCTCTCTCGACCGCATTGAACACATAGAATACAAAATAGAAGGTCTCAGAAATGGCCAGGTGATCATATTCGACAATCTGGAAGCTGAACTCTAAGAGTCTCGTACTCAAATTGCTAAACTTCAAAGAAAGCAAATGGGAAATAACAGCAAGATTGCTCTGGCTCGCTTCAGGATTGCTAATCTAGAACAAATCATCGAAGAAATCCAAGTCCGTCACCAAGCAGACAAGGAAAGTCTTCTGAATGCAATCTATGAACACAAGAACAGCCAGGAAGGACCATCGGACTACTAGATTAGATACTAGTTATAGCTTTTGATAGAACCTAGCCACGGGATGTGTGGTATAAATAACAACACTTGTCAAATTTTGACTATGTACAGTACAAAGGCAAGTCGTTCATGATATAATATAATGGTGATCCCATTTTATATTCATCATGTGTCCTATATTTCATCTTTGTCTTCATCATTATGAATCATACCGTGACTTCTAAATAAATCATAGATACTTATTTGATATGAATTATCTATGATATCACTATTGTGACAATGTTTATTTTTGAACCTTACGCATTTTAAGAATTGTGATATCATTCTTATTACGTGTTGTCTTATGTTGATAGAATGCCTCCCAAAAGGACATCAACATCTGAAGCACCAGCCATGACTCAAGCTGCCATCAGGAAACTAGTTGCTGATAGTGTTACCGCAGCTCTGGAAGCATAAGCCCTTAACATGGAAAATACTGATAATACCACCATACCAAGAGAAGCTCCTGTAGCAAGAAAATGTAGCTACAAAGAGTTCATGAGCTGCCAACCTATCAACTTCAAAGGTACGGAAGGAGATGTTAGACTTATCCGCTGGTTTGAGTGAACTGAATTAGTGTTTTCCCGTAGCAACTGTACCGAAGACTGCAAGGTAAAGTTTTCTATTGGTACTTTAACTGAAGAAGCTCTATCCTGGTGGAATTCTTTTGCCCAACCTATTAGGATAAAAGAAGCTTACAAAATTACCTGGGTTGAATTCAAGAAGCTTTTGATAAAGAAGTACTATCCCTGAAGTGAGGTCCAGAAGATGGAAGACGAATTTTACCATCTGACTGTGAAGGGGAATGATCTCAAGGCATATATGAGAAGATTCCATGAATTGGCAACCTTATGTCCCACTATGGTGCCAGATTCTAAGAAAATGATGGAAGTTTTCATCGGGGGATTGCCTCCGAAGTATGAAGGAAAGTTTACCGCTCTAAACCTCAAACTCTAAAGGGAGCCCTAAACATAGCCCAAGGTTTTTTAAATTTCTAATTGATCAGGTAACAAAGCACACTCCGGTGCAAGTATTAAGTGACCACAAACGAAAGTTTGACGACATAAGAACTTTCAACAACAACAACTACCGTAACATCAACACCAATAACCGCTACAATAATCACCAACTATAATAGAACAGAAGACATGAAACCTTCAGGTCTTATGCTGTTACTCCAACTGAAAACAATAGGTATATTAGAAACTGTCCCTTGTGTAAGAAATGCACTCTGCATCACACAGGACCTTGTACTGTTAAGTGTAATACTTGCAACAAGGTGGGCCATATAACCAAGAACTGTAGAAACAAAGGGCCAGCCACTGGAAGTAATCTGCTACGAGTGACAGTTACTTGTCATGCCTATGGAGAGAAAGGGCACTATGAAAATCAGTACCGAAAGACCACCAGCAACAATGCCTAGGGAAGAGCCTACATGCTAAAGGATAGGAATGCTCACCAAGACCCGAACGTAGTCACGGGTATGTTCCTTCTAAACCAACATCTTGCTAGAGTATTATTTGATTCAAGAGCCGATAAAAGTTTCGTATCCATATCTCTTGCCTCTATACTAAATATTCCACCCATTACAATAGATACCTTTTACAACATCGAAATGGATGACGGAAACCTAGTAAGTACAAACACCGTTATTCAGGGTGCAACCCTGACTTTGTTAAACAAACTTTTCAAAATTGATCTTATGCTGATCAAACTCAGTAGTTTCGACGTCGTCATTGGTATGGATTGGTTATCCAAGTATCATGCTAGGATTATCTGTGACGAGAAAGTCGTCCACATCCCAATCAACGGTGAAACTTTAATCATCCGAGGTAACCGAAGTAAAACTCAACTAAGCCTCATATCCTGTATAAAAATCGAAAGGTATATATCTAGGGGATGTCAAGTTTTCGTAGCCCAAGTAATGGAGAAGAAGTCGGACGAGAAAAGACTGGAAGACATACCTGTAGTCAGAGAATTTCCAGAAGTATTTCTTGAAGATCTACCTGGCCTTCCTCCCGTTCGTCAAGTAGAATTCCAAATCGACTTAATTCCAGGAGCGGCACCAGTAGCTCGTGCACCTTACAGATTGGCTCCTTCAGAAATGCAGGAACTATCTGATCAACTTCAAGAGTTAGCAGATCGAGGTTTTATCTAACCAAGTACTTCGCCTTGGGGAGCTCCT
>BQNB010156803.1:0-15228 GCA_026074375.1 Tanacetum coccineum | reverse complement strand
TATTCATGTGGGGAATTATTGGAAAATTTGGTTGGCAAAGTGATTTTTGACCAATTTTGGACATAATTATCTATATGTATATGTCATATATATAAGTAATAGTTTGTAAGTTTGTGTTATCCTTGTAGAGAGCTTCACAATGAACTTTTATGTGTCCAAAATAGAGTTGATGTGAATGAGATATCACGTCTCAAAGTTAGGCATTCGGTGTCATGCTTAAAGAGGAATTTATGTTTATTTTCTATCCCACATCGGTGGAATGAGTAAACTTGTAAGGACTCTATAGTGTATAAATAGAGGCCTTAATTCTATATCTTTGACACACATCAAATAAATAAGTATAAGTATTATTGATTTCCAACTTATGGAGTACACATCTGGAAAGGTGATATTCCAGGCTGTTTGTTTAGTCCAGCAGTACAACTTACTGTTTCGGTTATTGTACCCTGAGAACCAGACAGCGAATCTATTTTAAAGGAAGACTGTCAAACACGTGCCTCAACTCTTTAGTGCTAAGCGTGTCAAACACGTGCATCGAAGAGTGTGTCCTTAATGGTGAGCTAGTAAGTCCTTTTACTATTTTACTGTTTTCTTTATTTAATGTTCATAATGTCTGTCTTCTGCTTCTATCCTATTCTGGCTGTTTTATTTTCTGTTAATTATTTATTAATTATAATCTTATTTTATTTTAATAAAAGGGCACATGTTTCCCTACAGTATTATTGCCATGTCGTTTTCTAAGGCACGGTTTAGGAATGAAAAACACTCGATATCAAGCATGTGGACTTCATCTATGAAAAGAACACCAGGAATGATCTTTGCCTTTCCTTCCTCTTTCCCCTATGCAATCTTTGTATCGATCTGTTCCCTCACTTCAGCTTGTGTTACTCCCGTGTCGCTAGTGAAAAGAGCAAGAAAACCCTGTGTTCTAGATTTCATTACATATATAATTAAGTTTTTCTGAAAGATCAACTACCATAGTTACTTTCACAAATGTTCACCGACTCCCCATGCCCTATAGACAACAGAAACTACCAAGAATTGCACAAAAAGACCAACTTTGTATCCAACAACAACTGTTCCGGCCATGACCATCAAAAGTTCCATCTAATGCATATTAATGGAAGCCCAAATAAGGCATCTAACTTCAAAGCATCCTAATCGTGAAGAAATTAAATCAAAATTCATAATTTTAAACAAACATTATGTACCTTTGCGAATGGGCATTGTTAGACCAAACTAGATTAGATGGGCCGTACCCATTACGTTATGTGTTAGTTGCTTAATCTCTAAGCCATGACATTAGTATAAATACACATATAATCTAATGTACAAATCATAACTATAATTACAATAATATGGTATTAGAGCGAAAACCCTAAACAACCATTTTTTCCGGCATAATTCCGGTCACGTTTCAGCCGCAACAACAACCTCACCAAGATCGATCCAATCACCAGCCTTAGTCTTACCATCAGATCCAATCATCAATCAGATCTACAGATCCACTCCTCATCACCTCGCCGTTGTCGCCGCTGGCCGTCATCGCTAGAAAACCAAAAAAGGAGGAATACTACAATAGCTATGATTTTAGCTTTCACCACAGTTGGTAAAACTGGGTTATTGGAAAACTATGGTTATTGAATCATTCCTCATCACAAACAATTTGATGGGCTATGTAGATGGTTCAATACCGTGTCCATCAAAAACCTTATCCATTGCCGATGATGCCACTGTTATAAAGGAAAACCCCAATTATCCAATTTGTGTCTCCAACAATGCCCACGTTCATATGCTAATCATCTCTACAGTCTCAAAAGCTTCTTTTCGCCATGTTCAAGGTACAACTTCTCATGATCTTTGGTTGTCCCTTGAAAAGGCGTATGCACCTCATTCCACATCTAGGTAATACACTCTCAAAACACAACTTCTGAGAATAGAGATGCATGGTGATGAAACTCCAGATGCTTATCTAAATCGTGCTCAAGAATATGCCACATTAATAGCATGTTAAAATAAGAAGATTCGAGGAGAAATTGAATACTGATTCTTTTTCCCTAAAACTGCAAAGTGTCTCCCAGGTAAGTGTAATCCTACAGTTTTTTGTTTGGATACCACACTTCCGGTACTGAAAGGAAAAAGCTTGCATCTTTATGGGAAAAAGTTGAGAGCCATCGTAAAGCCGCATTCCTTGTGAGACTAGGTATAGATATTATCTTTACTACTTTTCACTTCCTTCGGGCAATGCCAAAATCGGTGCCTACAAAAACTTTTGCTTCAATCTCTGGAAAGCGTTTCCTCCTTTTACCCCAATTGAACTTTACACTTTTCTGAGTCAGCTTCGTCATAGGCTTGGTAATCTTGGAGAAACCTTCGATAAATCGTTGGTAGTAACCGGCAAGACCTAGAAATTGACGAATTTCCTGTCGGGGTCTTGGGTGATTCAATCTTGATTGTCTCAATCTTCACAGGATAACGTGAATGCCTTTCACTATCAAATCACGTGTCCAAGAATTGTTAACTTTCTGACAGCCAAAAGTCGCACTTTGAGAACTTGGCGTACAATTCTTCCTTCTTGAGCAACTCCAAAATTAGTCTAAGATGTGCATCATGTTCTTCCTTGGTCTTAGAGTAGATCAAGATGTCATCGATGAACATGATCACATTTATCTAAGTATGGTCTGCATACCCGGTTCATCAAGTCCATGAATATTGCCGACGCGTTAGTCAACCCAAACGGCATTCACTGGAAATGTAGGTAACCATAGCGGGTCCTAAATGTCGTCTTTAGAATATCCTCATCACGAACTCTGAGTTGGTGATAACCAGACCTCAAGTCAATCTTCGAATACACACTTGATCCTTGTAACTGATCAAACAGGTCATCGATTCTCGGAAGTAGGTATCGATTCTTTACGATAAGCTTGTTAAGTTTATGGTAGTCGATACACATTCAAAAAGAGCAGTCTTTCTTTTTGGCAAACAAAACTAGAGCTCCCCAGGGTGAGGAGCTTGGTCTTATAAATCCTTTGTCAGAAAGTTCTTGTAGTTGAGTAGACATTTCTTCCATTTCCGACGGTGATAATCTATACGGGGCTCGAGCTACAGGTAAGGTCGACCAAAAGGAATAGCCTCCCGAGGTCGAATAAGAATCGCTGACCGTCGACGAATCTCGGGTGGGGCAATAACAGGAGCAATAGGAAACTCAGATGATGATGATGGACGTGATGCTACCTTGCTCCTCCAACGAGCAACAGTCATCACATACGGATCCTGAGAAGGTGGTCCATCAGAAGAATCAGGAGCCTCAGAAGAATCGGTGCATAAGAATGGTGAAATAGCTGGTAGCGGGGAAATGTGCTCTGATGAAGACATCTCATCTGGTGAATCAGAATTGGAATCTGAATAGGGAACCAAGCCACAAATCCAGTTTGGGTGGGGGGGGGGAAATTAAATAAAAGCCGACAAGAGTCGTCTCAACCACAGGAGCGGCAAATGAAATAATAGGAGCAATAGTAGAAGTCTCTAGAGCAACCACAGAAGTAGAAGGAATAACAGTAGGAATATCACCAAAAAGAATAACCGAGAGGACGGTGTTCCCCACACTCTCATCTGAAAGAATCAGAAGAAATAGCAATAGAAGAAGATTCGCCATGATTACAACAAGCAAAGTTTATGATAAATCTTCTTTATATGAAAACCATGCAAAGGCAAAAAGAAACGATGAAAATGAATGACAAGGTAATATAGCAATATTCAATAGCCTCAGTATATATAGGAAACTTATATATATATATATATATATATATATCTATATATTATATTTATATATATATATATATATTATATATAGCAAGGATGACAACACGTAAGCACAGATTGAAGGCAATAGATCACAATTACTGGTTATAGAACAGACCTCAGTATAACTTCCTGGTGCTGATAACCTTGGTTTGATTACCAATCTGTAAGTATTTCTTGGTCATCTCTTGTTTCATTTCTTTTATTCTTATGAATATTGTTCAAGTTTAAGAATCCATGTGTTTGTGTTACTTTTCTAAAAAGAAATGACAAAATATCTTGACAACTTTTATAAAAATGGAAGTATTATGTTTGTTGTTTTATAAGTTATGGTGAGATGAGTTGAAAAGTGTGTTGCAACAATAGAAATGAAGGGATTAGGTTAGATTAAGTGTGGTTTTGTTGGTTGGTTTGGTAGTGATCGGGATTAGGCTAGAATAAGCACTATTGTGGCATTTGGATGGATTTTTGGGAGTATTTATGAAAAGACATGTTGCTGATCCAAATTAGTTTTGAGGTTTTGAGCGACCTAAAAATGTCTTCATTAGGCGTAAAAGTAGTTTTGAAGAAGCTTGTTTCGAATAGATAGTTTTTCACGTATCGCATTAAAATCGGACTTAAAACGGCCAAGTTATAGCCAAATGAAACTTGAAATATTTTTTGGCAAAACCAAATGAATAGTGTGCTGATATGAATAGTAAAAGGGTTTTCGAACACTTTCGGACATTTTTGGACTTTCTAAACTCTAGCGAAACATATAGTAACACACACACACACACACACCACCACACACACAAACTTATATATAGTATATATATATGTCTATACTATATATTTATATTTATATCTATATATATATATATAGCTATTTGAAGAGTTCATTAACATATTTTAGGAAATGCGTTAAAGTTATAAAAAAAAATAGTTGTTTGGTTCAACTTAGCGGATCGGACTTGGAAGTTTAGCGATTATGGTTAGTTAGCGCATTTTGAAAATATGGAAACTTAACAAATATAGGGGACGGTATTAACGTCTTGAAACTAAAAACTTTCCAAAAATAGAAACTTTCTAAAAGTAGTAATTTTTGGATAAAGCCAAGACTTGACGAAAAACTCTATAATTTTATTTAGTCATACTTTATTAAACAAACTAAAGCACAAACACACATGGATGTCTTTTCTTTGAAGCATACTAGTACAGTTCTCGGTTTATTTCTTTGTTTTCCTAAGACGCCAAATTCTTTTTTATTATTTAGGTCGCGTGTAGGATTCTTCGGCTTTATTTCTTCCTCGTTGATTATCGATTCACCACTTGCTTAAGGTGAGTTCATAGCCCCACGTTTTTACCGATTTACAAATGCTTTATACTTTGGGGTGAGAAACATTGTTTGCTTTTAAAATTGGACACAAGTTCTTAACGTGAGTTTTACATGTTTATGTGTTGCCTAAGTTTGCTTACAAACCACTATTGCCCGAACTATCATGAAAAGTTAGTCACCTATGGCCAATTAGATTGGTTAAGTGAGCGCGAATGCGTAAATAGATCTATTGGGACTAATTATCCCTATCTGCTTTGGTTCCACTTAACGAAGAACAAACGGATATATGTCATGTCGATGTGCGTTGTGGTGGTCTTTGGTTTGGGACACCAGTTAGGGCAGGAATACTATGTGGCATGATATGATATGCCCTGTTGTTATTAGCATCGGTGTCATGAGCTTAGCGTAACAGTAAATACTTTTATGTGATGATGTATCTGTTATAGTAGTCGCATGCGTTTTGAAATCTTGTGGTCCACTCTTGTACTAACTTAAACCTATGAATTCACCAACATTATGTTGACGTTTTAAACATGTTTTCTCAGGTGATGTTGGACTTGATATGATTCTAAATGGACGTCTATGTGCTATGTGGACTTTCGCCAAATTTCAAGACTTATCTATTTATTATACTCGTTGTTTTTGTTTAACGTTTTTATGCTCGCTACATTTTGACTCTCTTATGACCGGTTGTAAAATAATATATCTTTAAAAAAAAATAAAAAAAAAATTTTTAATTTTTCATTTTGCAACGAGTTTACTTTTTTAAACGTCCATGATTGTGGTCTTTTTTTATTTGCTTGGAGCGGATTGTTTATGAGTCACGCCCCCTTTTCGGACACGTATTCTGTCATGGCCCCGTCCTTTTGGGGTGTGGTCAGTTTAGGGTATCAGAGCCAAGGTTTATAGACGGACCAGGTGTTTACTAGGTCTGAGTCTAGATATAGTATGAGATCCTATGTACTCTATTATTTGTGCTTACGTGTAAGAGATCGTCCAGGGACTTACCGTAATCATCACCGATCGTAAAATGCTTCGTCTTGACATTTTCATCAGTTTCAATGTTAATACGAAAGTAACCCTCAATTCTAAAATCAATATTTCGTTTCGGTACTTATGTAGGGGGAATCGATATGCTACATCCATGGTTATTGGACAATAGGGGTGGTTAAGGGTTAGGGTTTTCGGTTTCGGACAATGGGGGTTAGGGTTTTCGGTTTCGGACAAGGATAAGGATTGTGGCAGAAACCAAAACCGAAAACCTTAACCCTTAACCACCCCCATTTTCCAATAACCATGGATGTAGCATATCGATTCCCTCTACATAAGTACCAAAACGAGATCAAAAATATTGATTTTAGAGTAGAAGGTTACTTTCGTATTAACATTGAAACCGATGAAAATGTCGAGACTAAGCATTTTACGATCAGCGATGATTACGGTAAGTCCTTGAACGATCTCTTGACAACTATACAGGGTAATAATCGTAGGTTCGGATGGATCAGGTTTTTTGTTCACATGTTAGAAAAGTAGGTAAACCTTTTTCATTTCTTGTGTGAGGGTTTAATGCGTATATTAATGGTGTACACGACGATAGGAGCATGTATGAAATAGGCAGACCTTATGACGGAAATAAATTCTTTGTAACGCAGAATTTCATGGGATACGGTGTGATGTATAGGGATTTGCTGGGTCAGTGTGGAGAAGATAATTTAGTTGGGGTTCAGATAGGTTATAACAGTCTCTATACAATTAGTACCAATAAAGGTAAGCCACGCTCTTGGAAGAAAAGTATTGCAACATTTGCGAGGTGTTAAGGTTTGTGTGGATGAACGAGGACCTGTCTTTTATAATGAAGAGGGAAATGGACATTAAAATGGAGGGCGACTACATATATATGTCTATACTCCCCAAAATTTGGAAAGATGTTTGCAAAGCTGCTAGAAGTAAATATCCCTTTCCAAGGGAGTATAACCAGTCGCGGATTCAAGAAGATAAACGAACTGTTCCAGGTTGCGAGGCTTTGAAATGGAACCGGGCTTACGCCATAGATGCACTCGGGCTCCTCACCATGGTATTATACTAGTTTATATACTTCTAAATTTCAATTTGTACTATTTTCATTTATATATAATCCCAAACCGCCCACTTAGTATTTATGGATTGTCAATAAGCAACCTGAGACAACCTCTTTACTATGTAAGCCCCTTTATATTGCTTGCATTCTGTGCAGAACCGTTATCCGGTCGAATACGGTTGGGTTGGATATGGAGGTGGTGATCAGAGTAAAGGTCAAGGTGGAAACAAGGCGGGCGTCGACATGGAGGTGGCGGTCAAGGTAGAGATCAGGGTAGAAGTAGCTATGTGCCTACAGGTGAACAATGCAGAAAGTAAGGCTTTCTTGGCCGTTCCTGTGGTGGTTCCCATCACCGACAAGGTGGTGGCTGCGCTCATGGCATGGGCTGCCGTGTTGCGGTTGTGGCTAGTTTTTATTCACACTAAGGTAAGATAAGTATTTTTATTAAAGTTATAAAATCATAATTTTTGAAATACTCAGATAAGTATTTTATTCACACTAAGGTAAGATAAGTATTTTAATTAATGTTATAAAATCATAAATTTTGAAATACTCAGATAAGCAGCTCTTGGCTCTTGAAACGGCTTATTTTGCACCAAGTTAAGCACATGAGCATTCTCCAACACCCTCTTGGATATAGCCAATCAGCTCAGATGTTTTTAAGCAGCATTGTTTTTAAGTTAATTAGGAATTTAGGATTTGTTCTTGAGTTTTGATAAAGCAAAACATAGAGATAGTTATGAGGGTGTTTAGTTTTTGTGGTTTAGGTTACTTATCACAGTTGCTCGTCCTTTACTGCAGCTCAATAAGCTGCTTGTAGGTTTGTCGCGTTGTGATACAACATACAGGTAGTTTTGATGATGTTTGGGATTGGTCGTAAGTTTTTTTTACAGCATAACTGCTCATTCAAAGCAACTTGTTTTATAAATAAGGAGATGAGCAGATCCAAGTAGCAATCCTAAACACCCCCTAAATGCTTATTATGTTGTTTGTAGCTCCTATAACCTATCTCCCTGATTGTTGAATTTGGTTATGATTCACAGGCCACTGCTTCTGGTATGGGTTTTTCTCATTGGTGTAAAGGTACCTTCTTGGAACTTCAACGGAACCGTTATGTGATTTTCAAAATTGAACACCAGAAAATCCAAGTGTTACCAGAATTTGCCTATGTATTATCTTACTACTATGGGAAGTTCCTTAGAAGCAGTCAACACAAACTTTGGTCAGCATCGTAGAGGAAAAAAGCCAGGCAAAAGTTTCTCAGACGTTGGAGGTGACAAGAGATTCTATCTCGCATACTTCCTCATGTCACAAATCAATCTGAAACAAGCTTGACTCAGGTATCTACATATCTGCAAATATTATAACTTCAATAAAGATCGATTTTCTTATCAGAAAGTGTTGGGTTTTTTAGGATTCTCGTATATTGAGTTTGGAACACGTGAAAGAAAATAGGACATTGTATAAGGAGAATGAGTATGGAGATGAATTAGCATTCACGTATAATGAGCAAAGTTATAGTGGATTTGAGGAGTTCCAGTATGGTTCAGACAATTCCGTGTCTCTACAATATCCAGGTTCGTCTCCTTTTCTGCGTTGCTCGTAATCATGTATATGACATATGTCATGTGATCTTTACGTGGATTATTAAGCTATTTAGTTTCTCACTACCTTAGCTAGTTTTATTATTTCAATCATGATAGCTCTATATATAGCTCAAGATCAAACAAAGTTGGTCTTTTTGTGCAATTCTCGGTAGTTTCTGTTGTCTAATTCCAGCACCACTCACCTAATTATTCCTTTTATTATTCCTTCTCTTAACATACCACCTAATTCTAGCTTTTTGTCAAAGCATACTAATAATATATATATTCTCCTTCTCCTCCCATCATTTTCTCGCCTCGAACTAATTGTTTCTCTCTCCATCATTCAATGTTTTTTTCGGCTTCTATTTCCCATTTCATAGCTTCGTCTTTAAATCGATCACTTATTGCCTTATGGTCCCAAATCTCTCCTTACTCCACACCACACCTCCTTTACGTTCTTTAATCTATCACGAAACAAGCTATCTAGCTTTACACCCCACACCTCCTTTTTTAATCTATGACGTCGTGGAAATCCGCTTCATGCATCCAAATGCTCAAAACGTTTTGGCCCAAAACCCACAATCGAGCAATGATCTGAAAACTTTTGATCCAAAGCGATTAGAGATTACCCCATAACTTACAAAACTCATCATTTATCAAAAAGCGGTCCAACTTACTAAATTTCAGCCCATCATCACTCACCCTCGTCCCCTTTCTTTTTGTGTTTCATGTTGTCCTACTCTGCATGATTATATTTGTGTGGACCTCCTGGATTTACCAGCTGATTAACTTTTCTTTGAATTTAATGCATGTATTTGTATCCTCCTGCACACCATATGAAACCACAAAATTGTCCTAAAAAAGGCACACCCAATAAGTTTACTGTCCTGTGAAAGTTATTTCCTTTTTTTAATTTATGGATCCATATCCTCAATCCGTTTAAGGACATTGTTTGCGGTTTCTTCATTTTCCAACACCACCATTACCTCGACCACCACGCAGTGTAAGTTTGGCGAGAAAGCACATTGTTCTCATTCTTTGAGCCTTCAGCTGCCTCGAACCAGCGTTAAGTTTGTTATTCCATTCAAACTGTGGATCTTTAGCATAGATTTGTTGGATATTTTACTACACTAGATGTTACTATTACTCTTTCATGTTTAGTATTAGTTTGATGCTAGAGGGTGTTTGTGGCTCATATATTAACGTAAGTTTGTGGCTTTTTACGGCCATAAACTCAAAAATAAGAGGGAGATTGGTTTTTTCAAATCTGAATAGACCGATAAGCCCATCCAAACACGCTTTAGTGAGGCCGTATGGTTGGGATTACATATCGATATAGACTAGAATTTGTAAGGCCGGCGTAGGAAACTGTTTTACTTGTGTCGGAAGATGACCAAATCATAATGGAGCTAAACTGATACTTATTGGTTTTTTCAAATGCAGAAAACATGGTTTTCTTGCCACGGGATTCTAATCGATTTCCTGGATCGCCTTTTCATCATCTCCACACAACCATACTCAGAAGATGACATTTACAAAATTCTAGAGGAAGATTGAAGTGGACATATAAGATGATGCAAAGGTTTTGTTGACAAAAAATAGGGTCGAGACATATTTAAGATACGCCATAAACTTGATCACATCAGCTGCATTGGCTTGCCAGAAGAGGAAATGGAAGGTTGTGGAAATGTTAAACAAAACTTTCTGTCAACAAAACCAGGTAATCGATTGTGTGGAGATGATGCGAAGGCGATCCAGAAAATCGATTGGAATCCCGTAAAGAGATTTGTAGTTTGTGCCTCGAATAGTTGTGATTCCTCGGTTGGTCACAAAATATTGCTATTTACACTTACTTGAGAGTAAGGATATAGACAAAATTGTTTTATATAAATAAGTTGAGAATCAACTTATTATCGAAAACAAGGTGTTTCAAAGTCATACCGGAGGTGAATATGTGTTTGAGTTTCTAAATTTATGTGTTAAACTTAGAATAAGACACAAATTTATTACTCTTGATACTTCAACAAGAGAATTATTGAAAAAAAAGAATCGTGCCTTAGAAGATATGGTTAATGCCATGTTCTTAAGTCTTGGTTAAGCCATGGCAAGTGGGGGAAAGAGATTATATCGGCAACTTATCTTTTAGATAAGATCCTTTGTAAAGAAAATAAGATAGTTATTATAAACTATGGATGAGAAGAAGACTATCTTATAAAAATTTACAAATGTGGGGGGATATCTAGCTGAGATATCCGTATTGAACCCCAAGGTTCAAAAGATTTGACCTGAGACTATGAATTGCATATTCTTTGTATATGCTGATAACAGTAGTGCTTATGGTTTCTTTGTGTATGTTGATATACACAAGGATACGACAATGAAATAAAGAAGTGCTTCCTTCTGTGGAAATTTATTTCCTTGATTAATGATAGAAATTGGAAGATCATCTAGAATAGATGACGAAGTTGTCCAAGATGAGAGACAACGTGATGATAATGATCTCCAAGATGAGAGACAAGATCAACCCAAGGAAGAAGAAGTTGAACCTAGAAGATGCAAAAGGGAAAGGACCAAGAAATCGTTTAGACCCGATTTTGTTTCTTTTATGGTAAAAAATAAACCTACTTCTTATCGAAAAGCGGTAACTTCCTTGGAATGGCTCAATGGAATGAAGCCATTAAAAGTGAAATAGATTCTATTTTGCAAAAACATACTTGGGAGCTCATGGGTTTACTTTTAGGTTGTAAACCACAAGGCTATAAATGGATCTTCAAGAAGAAGATGAAAGCCGATGGCACCATTGACTAGTACAAAGCAAGATTGCTGATTAAAGGATTTAGACAACGCAAAGGTCTAGATTTCTTTGATACTTATTTGCATGTTATGCGAATAACCTCGATTAGAATAGTACATGCTATTGCCGCATTAAGAAAATTGGATGTTCATGAAATGGATATGAAAATGACATTTCTAAACGGGGATTTAGAAAATGTACTATATATGAACCTGAGGGTTTCATGGCTCCTATATTAGAGAGCAATGTTTGTGGCTTGTTAAGTCAGTATACGACTTAAGGAAAGCTCTCAAACAAGGATATCAATTTTCACCATATCATGTAAGAATGTGGATTTGAAATTAATGGATGTATTTGTGATCGATAGTATATATGTACTCTTGTGTTTATACATAGATGGTATAATTATCACTTGAAGTGATAAGAAGATAAACAAATACACTAATGACCTGTTGGAGTCAAGATTGACATGAACTTCATTAGTTGTTGAATATGGTTGTTGGAACTAAGGTCATGTAAACCAATATGTATTTTGTTTTAAAGTCAAAAAATATTATATGGACAATATTCTTGAGAGATTCAATGTGGGGGATTCTGGCCTAGCTAGAATTCAATGACATCTTTTAATCTAAAGATGTTGCCCATTTTGAATACTTAAAGAATATTTGGCATCTTATGTGTTTAATGACGCGCGTTTGACCTGATTTAGAACTTATAGTCAGGTTAATTAGATATACTAGTAATTCATGTGGGGGCCATTTGAATAATTATTACATGAGTACTCTAATTGCCTTATGGAATATATCTAGCTGCTATCAAATGATAGAGTAATGCAAATAAGGATTATTATATATATAAATCTAGATCCATTAGAGCGGATGTATTTACGCTAAGTAGGAAGCTATGTCTTAGAAATCTTGAAAGTATTTCAAACAAACGATTATAGCTAAATCTATGATGAAATCTGAATTTATCATTTGAGATAAATTTATAGAATATGTGGGATTTTTACGTTAATTCGTAAAGGACATACCAAGATGGAGTAAACCGGTAACGGCCATGTTTATAAAGTGTGATAGTCAATAGAATTTTAACAGAGCTCATATCACAATGTAAAACGGTAAGTCGAGACATATTCATCATAGACGGTGATGGGTGCGACAAATACTCTCTAATAGATTTATTACGATTGACTATGTAAAGTCAATGGATATCATCGTGGATCCGCTTACGAAAGGCTTAAGCAGAGAGTTAGATAGTGAGTCGCCTAAAGGAATGTGACTAAAGCCCTTAAAGGAACGTGTTTCTATGAAGGAAAATCTAACCCGGTTGACCAGAGATCCTAAGATCTAAGTTAAATAAGACAACCTAATCATAGAAATATAGGGGAAGTCACGTCAATTTGGAGGTGTTACTTAAAATTGTAACATCCTAGTCTATTCCAATAATAAATGTGACTTGTAGAGAGGTTAAACATACAGCTTTAATGATTCAGGATGAAATCACAAAGCATAACGATTCAAGATAAAATCATAAAACATATATTTTTAATTATTCAAGATGAAATCACCTATGAGAGAGGAGTGGGATCGCTTCGAAAGGAAATATGGGGGCGCAATTCCTAAGAGCTCTTGCAGAACCAGGCTAATGCTCAGGACCATAATGAACAAGACTAAGAGGACTTGACAATGTAAGGGAGAGTCTTGTGTGAGTGTGTATTGTCGTCTACGTAAACATAGGCTTAGTTCAAGGACATCGCGTCTACTCAGATCTAGGAGACTAAGTGCATCTCATAAGTTAAGGTTCAAAGGGTCACACCTACCTATCCGATGCAAGACTCAACTGTTGGAATTTCATCAAAACTTTTATGTATTCGACCGATCTCTATTCATGTGGGGAATTGTTAGAAAATTTGGTTGGCAAAGTGATTTTTGACCAACTTTGGACACAATTATCTATATGTATGTGTCATATATATAAGTAATAGTTTGTAAGTTTGTGTTATCCTTGTAGAGAGCTTCGCAATGAACTTTTATGTGTCCAAAATAGAGTTGATGTGAATGAGATATCGCATCTCAAAATTAGGCATTCGATGATATGCTTAAAGAGGAATTAATGTTTATTTTCTATCCCACATCGGTGGAATGAGTAAACTTATAAGGACTCTATAGTGTATAAATAGAGGCCCTAATTATATAGATTTGACACACATCAAATAAATACGTATTATTGATTTCCAACTTATGGAGTACACATCTGGAAAGGTGATATTATTTTACTGTTTTCTTTATTTATCGTTCATAGTGTCTGCCTTCTGCTTCTATCCCATTCTGGCTGTTTTATTTTCTGTTAATTATTTATTAATTGTAATCTTATTTTATTTTAATAAAAATGCACATGTTTCCCTACAGTATTAGTGCCATGTCGTTTTCTAAGGCACGGTTTAGGAATGAAAAACACTCGATATCAAGCATGTGGACTTCATCTATGAAAAGAACACCAGGAATGATCTTTGCCTTTCCTTCCTCTTTCCCCTATGCAATCTTTGTATCGATCTGTTCCCTCACTTCAGCTTGTGTTTCTCCCGTGTCGCCAGTGAAAAGAGCAAGAAAACCCTGTGTTCTAGATTTCATAACATATATAATTAAGTTTTTCAGAAAGATCAACTACCATTGTTACTTTCACAAATGTTCACCGACTCCCCATGCCCTATAAACAACATAAACTACCAAGAATTGCACAAAAAGACCAACTTTGTATCCAACAACAACTGTTTCGGCCATGACCATCAAAAGTTCCATCTAATGCATATTAATGGAAGCCCAAATGAGGCATCTAACTTCAAAGCATCCTAATCGTGAAGAAATTAATCCAAAATTCATAATTTTAAACAAACATTATGTACCTTTGCGAATGGGCATTGTTAGACCAAACTAGATTAGATGGGCCGTACCCATTAGGTTATGTGTTAGTTGCTTAATCTCTAAGCCATGACATTAGTATAAATACACATATAATCTAATGTACAAATCATAACTATAATTACAATAATATGGTATTAGAGCGAAAACCCTAAACAACCATTTTTTCCGGCATAATTCCGGTCACGTTTCAGCCGCAACAACAACCTCACCAAGATCGATCCAATCACCAGCCTTAGTCTTACCATCAGATCCAATCATCAATCAGATCTACAGATCCACTCCTCATCACCTCGCCGTTGTCGCCGCTGGCCGTCATCGCTAGAAAACCAAAAAAGGAGGAATACTACAATAGCTATGATTTTAGCTTTCACCACAGTTGGTAAAACTGGGTTATTGGAAAACTATGGTTATTGAATCATTCCTCATCACAAACAATTTGATGGGCTATGTAGATGGTTCAATACCGTGTCCATCAAAAACCTTATCCATTGCCGATGATGCCACTGTTATAAAGGAAAACCCCAATTATCCAATTTGTGTCTCCAACAATGCCCACGTTCATATGCTAATCATCTCTACAGTCTCAAAAGCTTCTTTTCGCCATGTTCAAGGTACAACTTCTCATGATCTTTGGTTGTCCCTTGAAAAGGCGTATGCACCTCATTCAACATCTAGAGAGTACACTCTCAAAACATAACTTTTGAGAATAGAGATACACGGTGATGAAA
>BQNB010156802.1:0-15228 GCA_026074375.1 Tanacetum coccineum | reverse complement strand
ACCTTAAGTAGTGTTTGGTTGATCCAACACTGCAAGTTCCTTTGGATGAGATTCGAGTTGATGCTAAGTTGAATTTTGTGGAAGAGCCCGTGGAAATTTTGGAAAGAGAGTTTAAAAAGCTGAAGCGTAGTAGGGTTGCCATCGTCAAGGTCGGTGGAATTTGAAACGTGGCCCTAAATTCACGTGGCAACGTGAAGATCAGATGAAATTGAAGTACCCGCATTTGTTTAGTGATGTTAGTAGTTGAATTTCAGGGACAAAATTCTTTTAAGGGGGTAGAATGTAACCTTTGCCCTTTTGTGTTCTGAATATTTCATTTATAGTCCTTTGACTATTTGACATTTGATAGTTTATTCAGATTTTGTACCGTATTAACGGTGGTGATTTTTTTAAGAATTATGGTGATTTATGGTTTATTGTGATTAATAATCCCTTTTGGAAGGTATTATTGTGTTATTTGTATTTCGGGTGGTTTGCCCCGTGAATTATGAAAAATGACAAAAAACAAGTCCGACACGTCCATTAATGTCCAAATGATTTTTGAAGGGTTTAAAGTCTAAATATGTCGTGTAAATACTCTAGGTTAATGGAAAAGTATTTTTATGGTGAATAAAAATGCTAATTAACTTTGGGGTAAATTTTACGGTTGAGTTTTACGAATATTTAAGTGATCCCGACACGAAAAGAAAGACCCAAGGCCCCTTTGGATTCCATAGCTGGTCATGGGATGGTTAAGGGGACAAGGAGGCTTAAATTTAGCTAACATGTCCCAAGATGTACACATATATGCTTTCCACTAGAACCATTTCCATCATAATCCATTTCATTTTCAAAAAATAAAACACACTTGTGTGTGTCTTTGGTTCGTCCGCCACCTACACCACCACAACCATCATATATTTTCCAACTTTGATCGAAAACGTGATATTCCGAGTTGATACGAGTATTTGGGTATTCATTTAAACAACGTTTGGGTTGTCCGGTTCGTGTCGAAATCTACATTTTTTAAGATTTTATTGTAAGTTTTCAAATTTAAATTTCGTTCGTCCTTTTGGGTTTATCTTGATGCATAGATGTTAGTTGTACAAGTTGATCATCGTGAAAATCGATTTTTAGAAACGAAATGAATAAAAAAGGTGTGTTTGGTTTGTTGGAGTAAAAAAGGAAAAAAAGGAGTTTTTGTAGTTTTGATGTTGTGGTCGTGATGGTTGAATAATATATGTTGCTAGATAGCTTATTTTTTATAGTAGCTTGTATAGCTTATTCGGGCTTATTTTTAAGCTATTTTTTGGCTTATTTTGGGCATATATGCCACGTGACTTTTCCAAAATCACTGGGAAAGTGATTTTGACTATTTTGTGTTATGGCGTATGATGTGGACTATTTTTGAGGCTTGTGGTAGTAACCAAATGCGATACATAGCTTATTAGCTTATTTTCAAGCTTAATATACGTATTTTGGAGCTTATGGACTCACGGCCCAATAAGTCTATTTAAGCCGTGGCTTAATGGGAGAGCGTATTGTGGTCCGGATTTTCTACTTATTGGTATAAGCTTATGTATGTAAATAGACCTTGGTTTTGGACTTGGATCGTATTTTGGACTTATAAATATCTTAATGGACCATTTGTAACAACCCGAGTTTCACGATGCGTATGACGATCGCGAATTCGACGTCATAATTATTATTTTATAAATTCGTGTGAGCGAACGTCGACATTTAAATTTTTATTTGTCGTAAATAATTATTTTCGTATTTTATTACGAACGGAAATTTAAAAATATTTATTTTTGACGTTTCGCGAGTCGACGTTTGACCGCGTGTTCGTTAAACGTTTTAAGCAACGTAAAAATTTTCGACGCATCTCGTTATTATTTTTAAGATCGTAAATTTATTATTTTATGAATGTCGTCATTTTGTTCCTTGTCTTGAGCCGTGTTCGTGTTTTAAAATGTACATATTTTATTAAATATTTTAAATTAAATTAATGTGACGGAAACAAATTTAGTCACGAAAGTATAATCCCGAGCCATGATTGTTGTTTTGAATTAAGTAAAAGTATGACGTGTCAAAAATTAAATAAGAAAAAGAAGGGAGGGACTATTTTTGTCAAATGGCCAAACTAATTTTCTATAAATAGAGGCTCATACTTTCATTTTAACTCTTTTAGAAAATTTGTTTTCTTTCTCTCTTCCACCCCATTCGAACCAGCCACCACAACTCACCACCAAAACCTTTGATTTTTCGACATGCATTCCGATCCGACTTAAAAATATTAATCCCCTTATCATTTCCTACATATCCCACTAAGAATATTACACATGCAATGGATATTTTGAAAGATAGAGCTCGGTTTCGAATCAAGGATTTTCGAGTTAAAAAGAGGTGTAAAAGGGTTAGATTATTGTGTTTTGAAGCTTGGTTAAAAATTGGAAAGCGTTCGGTTACGGGTTTGTGTTTGCGTCCGTAGGTTCGAACCACAAGAAGGACGAAACCAACACCTTGTGTGTTGTTGTGAGTACTCTTTTTATCATTTGTTTCGTTTATTTCGTTCATTTGATTTGATTATATTTGTTGCACGTGATGAAATCCGATGAACTTGCGTCGTCTAATTAGATTTTGTTGTTGGTTGATTGAGCGAAGTGGGTAACGTTTATAGACCATTTTAGATATATTTTGAATGGTATTTTTGGTCAAAAATGAATTTTAGTGTGTTTGGTAACGTATACATATGTTTGACATGGAAAACGAGGTCCGAGATTTTGGTAAATATTATTTTTTGTTGATTAATACTGTATAGGGCACTTTTACGAGCGTTTCGGTAATTTGAACGTCCCGTAACTCCTAATAACGAAGAAGTTACGGCAAAAACAAGTTTAGAAAAACTATAAATTTTAATCAACTATTTGAGCTTATTTTAGTTGCTGATCTGATTTTCGACAGCCATTTTGGGCACTTTCGAGTCCTTTTCGGCCTTCCGGCAAAACACAAAAGTTGTCCGGAATAACGTTTTCTAAAAAATCTCTTTTTGGTCAAAGTCACAAAAACGTGATATAGCGGGTCAAAACCGTGGTCAAACGGCTGCGTTTTTAATAAAAATACAAGTTCCTGCAGAAACATGCAGGGGCATTTTCGTTATCTTCTGTCGAGTTTCGGGTCTCGGCTAAAACTAAAATGTTGTCCTGAATATCGTTTCGCATAAAATATCTTTTTACTCCGAATCGTGAAATAGTGATTTAGAGGGTCGTTTGGCGCGGGTCAGATTTGGTTAAAAATAAATATAAGTATAAAAGTTAAATGTTGACTTTAAAAAGTCAACGGGTCATATAAGACTTATATAATTTTTAACTAAGTACATGGATATAAATAAAATGATAAGTATTAAAAATATACTTAGATATTTAAACTTACCAAAGATAATAACTTTCCGAAAATAGTAACTTTCTAAAAATATAAAGTTATCGAAAATATAACGTTTTCAATTAAAGTCACGTAAGATAAAACGTGAGGGACAATTATAACTCAATGGTGTGGGGTTTTGGGATCTAAGGCGCAAGTGGATTTCTCATCACATGTATGAATGTGTGAATATATATATATACTATACATATGATTTTGTTGATACGATGTACTTTTCGGTATAGTAATCGAGCGACTCTAATTATAGGTCGTTATCGCGTTTGTGGATTTTCGTGCTAGACTTTATTGTTTAATCATCGGCTTTTGATCAATGTGAGTTCATAGCTTCGCTTTTAAAGTTTTCAATGTTTTTAACTCCGCGAGGGGGATATATTGCTTGTTTTGTGAAATTGAACGCAAACTGTTTTTTTGATACTTGAATATGATTGCATTAACTACTGAGTATATGCCTTTATCTGTGTGACTGTTAGTTACCATGTGTTGGTAAGCGCTAATGCATTAAATAGATCTATTGGGTTTGACAACCCTATCCGGGGTTTGAATCCGTTGGGACCACCCTGTCAAACGGACATTTTGTAGTTAGTATTAGGAGAAGTGGCATACTTCTCGGACATAATTTCGTCATACGGGATGATTGTGTTAAGTTTCGGTACACGGACTCTTTAGTTAGAAATCACTATTTTTATAACTTGACTTACGAGCCAATGTTATACGTTTTGTTGAACCAAAATATGCGTTCTAACTATTATTTGTAAACTCTATGAATTCACTCAACGTTTTGTTGACTTTTTAAGCATGTATCTCAGGTTAATTGATGTTGATGGCTGGATGGGACGGAATGCGGATATCAAGGACGGTGTTTCGGTGAAGTAGTGTCATAAATTAAACAAATGTTTTAGAAATCAAGTCGTGTTATGACTTTTAGAAAGGGTTAATGGCATATAATAGCAACGTACTTTCTCATTTGACCCATTATCAGATATGAACTCAAAAAAGTCTCACAATACCCATCGAACTTTATATGTACTGATCCACAATATTAGCAAACTTGACACAATTTTTCGTACAAAATTCCGTCATGAGACCACGGTACATGGTACATATCCTTTCTTTTAGAGCGTTGGTCCATGCAGCCCTATTACACACACAGTTTGGTTGTATGGTTTGTAGTTAGGGTTTTATGTGTTTTATTTAGGGAAGACACCTAACGGTGTGTATTAGGGGGCAGGATTTTATGACTAAAGATCTAAAAGGAAGGACATGAAACATTTACTTGTGTCACTTGATCTTTGCGTGAATTTTGTTAGAAAAATATGGTACAAGTTGTGATTTCAGATCAGTTCATATAAAATTCGATGGGTATTGTGAGACTTTTTGGAGTTCATATCTGATAATGGCTCAAATGAGAAAGTACGTTGCTATTATATGCCATTAACCCTTTTAGAAATGAATTTTTACGTTGGCATTGAGACCTATGTAACTCTGATCTTCTCATTAAATAAAAATTGTGCTTTATAAACGTTTCGTTGAACGTTACTGGGACTCGTGTGCATGTATTATGAAATAGCACCCCAATCGTTGTATTCCGCTGCATATCGCATTTTGGGGGTGTTACATATTGAAATAAAATTTGACCAAAATATATAATGTTTTGGATGTGCTTGTATCCAAATTCATCATGATCATACATTATGTGGGTCACTGTTTAACATTTTCTGAGATGATCAACTCTTCCTTCCTTAATTATGATCCTCCTTTGGTGTACATTTACGATTAAAAGAACCTCTGGTCACACAAATGTGTTATGGTATAAAACTATTGTCACTGTTACGGATATGTGATTTCTCCAAATTGAAAGCTAACATGAAAAATTAATTAAGTTATGTCACACACATAAGTTGCAAGTGCGCCGAAAACATTAGTCATAACATGTAGAAATAATAATAAATCCATGCTTATAACCACGTAAAAACGATAATCATGGAGATTAAAGCACAATTGAAATTAAGATGGAAAAATACCTGAAAAGTTGAGGAACTGTCCAAGAACCTTTAGACATGTATGTCGTTTGATTCGCATCTGATTTTGTATATTTACGCCAATCATCGAGCATGATTTCAAAGTCATGTGCTTTGTTCTCCAAACCAACACAACAATTAGCATGCATAGTGCACACCTTGTTTAGATCTTTACTTGGTTGACAAAATCACAACACATCTTGATCATGTAGGCTTTGATAAGTCACCTTTGAGTGGTACCAAACGTTGGAAAATTCAATAGTTTTCTTGTTTGACTTTACATAAATAAAACCTCCATTTGGTAAGTTTCTCAAGTTAGATGGATTCTCATTGAAATAATCACATGCAATTTGGAAATCAACATCTTTATGAAACTTTACATATGGGTCTCCAAACCACATTATATCAGCATCATGGATATGTAAATAAAGTAGTCAAACCTAAAAAAAAGTCAAACTTATTATATTTCAAAGTTATTTTTTTTAATTTTGTTGCATAGTTGACAAAAAATTGTTTCTATACAAACTTTCTTAGAAATACACAAATGGCTATCTGAAGTTTTTATCAAAAATGTAAACCGTTCATGTGAATTGGATATTTAAAAAATCAAGGTTTTGACTTAAAAGTCTACCATGTCATATTAGAGTTTTATGCAAGAGCAAAGGGAGTAATCAGTACTGTTGTGAACACAAACTATATCATAATCAAAAACGCGCGTATAAAAAAATTTTAGCAATATTACATTTCCAACGATTCTAAGAAAAAGGTAAGGCACGCTCTACCGCATTTGACATGATTGAACTGCATAATTAAAAGAGGAGGTGCGCATGTTCCACTGACGGAGGCACATACGGGTTTAATGATATTTCCAAATTTAGAGCCTTCAATTAAGGATTAAACATCTAAGATGTAAACAACTTAGGAAGTAACAAATACTTAATACTTAACTAGCACTATGGGGAACACAGTTATTCAGTGATGGCTCCTTGATTATCTCACAAAAAAAAGTACAAATTTTACACACATCTTGTTTTTACACAATTTTAAATATGAGTGGAAAAAATTTTTGAGTTATTAAACATATAAATGTGTAAAAAAGATAGTTACATAACTAAAGTGTGAACAAATTTTTAAAAAAGTTAAAAGTTTTCACACTTAAAATTGTTGCAAAATAAAAATCACACTTTATAAATGTGAAAAACACATAATTTGTTACACACTTTAAAAAGTGTGGACCCATTTGTAACACCCATATCCTCCACACTTCCCTTGAGTGAGAAGTGTGGAGGATTTGGGTGTTACAAATGGGGTCCACACTTGAAAGTGTGAACAAATTATGAATTTTTCACATTTAAAAGTGTGGACTTTTATTTGCAACAAATGTAAGTGTGGAAACTATTTGTTTTTCAAAATTTGTTCACACTTATTTATGTAATAAACTTTTACACAATCATAAATGTGAACAAACTCATTATATTTTACACACTTTTTTTAAGTGTGTACAAAAAACTGTGGTAAAATGACATATTTTTTGTAGTGATCCTTATAAAAAAACTGCCCTTGACTAAAATAATGCCTACCAAGATAATATTAAAATACATCTATGCTACTAAAGCGACCTACATTCAGACCCTAAAACTTCCAAACCAAGCTTAATTCGTCTCTTGTTATATGTTTGATGCAACTGATGGAAAACACAATTGAAAAGCTCGAAATTTCAGAATTTTTGCATGTTTTCATGGATCAGCTGAAATCCATTCAAACATCAGAACATCTTAGGTTTCGTTTGTTTTTTTATAGGTTTTACCTCTTCATCTACAAACCATGTCTGCAGAAGAAGAGGTATATCTAAAGTCTTCATCTGCATGAAAAGACCGTTTGTTTTTGTTCTAATTAAGTACTTCTTTCATTTTTGTTTCTTTATTTTTTTTACTAATGTTTTTTACGTTTTCGTCTGTTTTTTTACAT
Source organism: Tanacetum coccineum (assembly GCA_026074375.1). Classification (NCBI taxonomy): domain Eukaryota; kingdom Viridiplantae; phylum Streptophyta; class Magnoliopsida; order Asterales; family Asteraceae; genus Tanacetum; species Tanacetum coccineum. Next base: position 7,822 of record BQNB010156802.1, on the reverse strand, counting down.
TTTGGTCAGTTATTTTACGTTTTCGTCAGTTATTTTACGTTTTCGTCAGTTTTATACGTTTTCGTCAGTATTTTTACGTTTTCGTCAGTTTTTTTATGTTTTCGTCAGTTTTATTTTACGTTTTCTTTAATTTTTTACGATTGCGTCAGTTTTTTACGTTTTTGTCAGTTTTTTACGTTTTCGTCTTTTTTTACGTTTTCGTTAGTTATTTTACGTTTTCGTCTGTTTTTATACGTTCTCGATATTTTTTTACATTTTCGTCAGTTTTTTTATGTTTTCGTCATCTTTTTTACGTTTGCGTCAGTTTTTTTACGTTTGCGTCGATTTTTTAGGTTTTCGTCTAATTTTTTACGTTTTCGTCCGTTTTTAAGTTTTCGTCAGTTTTTTACGTTTTCGTCATTTTTTTACGTTTTCGTCAATTATTTTACGTTTTCGTCCTTTTTTTACGTTTTCGTCTGTTTTTTACGTTGTCGTACTTTTACTGACAAAAACTTGAAAAACAATGGAAAACGTAAAAAAAACGTGCGAAAACGTAAAAAAATGAAGGAAAACGTAAAATGACAGACGCAAACGTAAAAAGACGGACGCAAACGTAAAAAGAAAGGCGAAAACGTACGAAAACATAAAAAACGGATGAAGACGTAAAAACAGGCAAAAACGTTAAAAACAGACAAAAAAGTAAAATAACGGACGAAAATGTAAAAAACCAGACAAAAACGTAATATAATTGACAAAGACGTAAAAATACAGACGAAAACGTAAAAAAGCAGACGAGAACGTAAAAAAACAGACAAAATATAAAAAAACGGACGAAATGTAAAAAATAGACAAAAACGTAAAAACATAAAAAAACCTGACGAGAATGTAAAAAAACAGACGATAACGTAAAAAAACTGACGATAACGTAAAAAACTAAAGAAAAAGTAAAAAACGGATGAAAACGTAAAAAAACGGACGAAACCATAAAAAAGCTGATGAAAACGTAAAATAATTGACGAAAACTAAAAAAAACAGACGAAAACGTAAAAAACTGACGAAAACGTAAAAAAATGACGAAAACGTAAAAAAACTGACGAAAACGTAAAAATACTGAGGAAAACGTAAAAATACTGACGAAAACGTAAAATAACTGACGAAAACGTAAAAAAACTGACGAAAACCTAAAAAAACTGACGAAAACGTAAAAAAACTGACAAAAACGTAAAATAACTGCTAAAAACGTAAAAAAATATTATATATCGTAGAAAAACGAAGAAATCGTAAAAAACAGATTAAAATGGGTGAAAACGTAAACAACGTACAAAAAAGAATAAAGACGGTTGAAAACGTATAAACTCAGAAAAAGTATGAATTATTTAATTATTGTAGAAAGAAGTGAGAAGAAGAGAGAAGAAGAGGTAAGAAGTGAAATATTTTGTCTGAATTTTTTAAGAGGTTAGAAGTGGTTTTTACCACTTATCTCTGAAAAAAACAAACAAAAAACGTTTGAGAGACTGCGGACATAAGTGATGAAAAAAGGTTAGAAGAAGTTATTTGGAAAAAACAAACAAAGCCTTAGTGTGCTTTCTCGATCATCAGAAGAGAAGCTATAAGTGGTCATCTACGGAATTGGTAGTATCAACTATCAAATCTTATGAGGAATCTCGGTTGCAGCTGTCAAAGATTACCAGTTAGGTAATATGCCAAAATGGCTTGAGCTATACTCATATTGGCCAAACTGGCTTGACCTTACTATTTTCTCATATTGGTCAAAACATGCGTGTATATTAAAAAAAGTCTTATCTATAAGGAGATATGTGCTAGCTATACTCAAAAGGAAGATTATTAAAACATAACAATATCATTGTTTTTTATATTTTTTGCACGATCTTCATAGTCAAGACCAAGTCTAATATTATCACCATCAATAAAATATGTCAACTTATCTCAAGTATGTAGCGCTTAAGTCAATGCAAAATCCATGATGAAGATCCACATTGCTCAGGTGCCAACATCACCCAACTGACTTAATTCTGAATTTTGCTGTTGTGGTCAACTTATGTAGACTCAGTTAAGTGTATGAAAGAATAAACTGATCTGGACTTGTTGAATAACTTCATGCTCATCTAAAGTAGCTAACATATGGAGCTGAGTACTATTCAACATATTTGAGAAAACTGCAATAAAACATAAAAATAAAACTTATCATATAAGATGTTACTGAAGTCGGCCCATGCTTGATACAAAATACCTATCATTCTATCATATTTATTTAGAAACTCCAAAAGCACTTTGCAATAAAATAAGGTGGTCTTAACAACTTCACGTAAAAAATAATTATGACGTTCGGAACATAAATTTTTACCAAGTTCTCAAACAAAAAGGGAATGCACTTCAAATAGCATGTTGTACAGGTTTTATATGTTTGTAACTATGTATACACAATTCATGCAGTCTATGAAAATGAATGCTCGGAGAAACTTACAGAGAACAATTGGTGTTTGAGAATCATTTTGCCAGCAGTCAAATCGTCCTCCTCATTCTGGCCCATAACTCGACAATACCTAGAATCACTTATTTAAAATGACATTAAAGCTACTTCATAAAATATGTTTGTTACACAACTTGGTTAACCGACTGATTTTTTTGTTTTCACCACCATGAAACAGCCCTGGTTTGATTTTATTGGCAATAATCCTAAAGATCCATTTAACATGTGTTGCAAACATGATTATATTAAAATCACATAATATGACACAAAGTATTACCTTAAACATGATATCAGGTACATCTCAAGAGATAGCTTTTGTGAAACTTCAATTCGCTCACAAGGTCATTTTTCCTGAAGAAAACAAAACTGCATTACGCATTTGCACACTATGGAATATCTATAGTTGTAATAAAGACCATGTGGTGGTCTGGTCAGGTTCATACCATAAAACCTATGTTTCTAATATTTTCATGTTGGTGGAATGTATTAGCAATGTCACTTTAAGAATGCATTGACATAATAAAATAAATTGTATTATGAATAGGAGATGTGATTTACTTACCAAATTTTTAGCTGGTATATAAATTGTGTTATGAAAAGAAAAAAAATAAAAAATAAATAGTGAAGCTTGGTTTCATAAGTCATGTTGTGTATATTTGATTACCCGGTGAAACCAATGGTCAAGCAAGCAATGTTAGCAGGATCAACATCCCCTCCGAAAAGGAGTTATTTCTTAGTAACATGTACATGCGATATAGCTTGTCTTCTACCCATATAACAAATAAGAACCAAAAAATTTAGATAAGTCTTACCGTTTTGAATGGAGATTTTCAGACTAATTTATATGTATATTCCATTTCAAATAAGAAAGGTACGGATTTGATTTTTAAAACTCAAACTAAAATCAAGGATGTCTATTACTTTTTAAAAAATGATAAGCGTTTTTTTTTAAATTTCAAATTTTCCTGTTTTATCTAACTAATTTTCGAAGTATCCCAACTTAAAAATGTAACATTTAATCCTTTATAGCATTTCAATTATAAACGTCACGATATAGAAGAACACAAAACTGTAAATATCATTAATCCTTCACTTCCCAATTTGTAACAGCTTTTAGTATAAACAAATTTGGGGAAATTGATTACCCGAAAATTGATTATACAAATAATTGCAATAACTTTTATTATATAATTAATAATCACCAATAAATCAAACAATTATAATAAAATTGATAACACCCAAAAGTTATAAATAAAAAATTAAACTGAGAATGAAATCAGTAGTATGTCTCTGAAAAAGCATTGATTTTTAACCATCTTCAGATTCAACAGGTATATACGGTAGTAGCTTCATAATACATGGTTTCTGAGCGTGACTTAGACCCACATATATAATTATGATCCGAGTTTTTTTTCCCAATTGTGTTTGTTTTTTTGATTCATTGATTTGGGGATTTTGGATTAGGGTTTTTGATTTTGATTGATAATAAGTAACGATTCAATTGGTTTATTATGAATTTGCGATTGATTTAGTGAATATTTTTTGGGGTTATGCTGTGGAATTTCATGAGAGAAAAAGGGACGGGTTTTAATTTCGGGGGTTTCTTTTGTTTTCATTTAATGCGGTAATACGAGAATGAATGTCAGCCATTGATTATTTTCTAATTACATGTGTCATTTTTTTAGAATTTAAAGGGAGGATCAGATTTTTAAAACCCTGTTTTATATAGGTAGTATATTAAATTTTAGCATTTTCTATAAAATCGTACATATTGGGCTCGCTTTGTTCGCAATTCGAGATCTTTCAGCCGGTATTTTTTTATCTGAATGAATTGGTAGATATGTGTTATATATTTGATAAATAAAGTTTATTATATAAGAAATCGTAAATAGTTAAAAGTTGAGGGTACCTTTTGTAAATTTGTTTATTTTTTCTATTTATATTAAACTTCAACAATTTTTATAAAATCATGCGTATGTCGGAAGCGTTGCAATATTGGGCTCGTTTTGTTGGCAATTGGAAGATCGTTTCGCAGGTATTTTATTGATATAAAAGAATCGGTAGATATGTGTCATATATTTAATAAATAAAGTGTATTATATAAAAAAAGTCGTAAATAGTTAAAAATTGAGGGGCCGTTTTGTAAATTTTTCTATTCTTTTTTCCTTTCGCTGGTTTTGGGCTCGCTGCCAGCCAAAAACGGCAACGTTTTGCCCTTCAAAAAGCGTACGTATGTCAGAAGCATTGCAATATTGAGCTCGCTTTATTCGCAATTCGAGATCTTTCAGCGGGTATTTTTTTTATCTAAATAAATCGGTAGATATGTGTTATATATTTGATAAATAACGTTTATTATATAAGAAAGTCGTAAATAGTTAAAAGTTGAGGGTACGTTTTGTAAATTTGTTTATTTTTTTTCTATTTATATTAAATTTCAATTTTTTTTTATAAAATCGTGCGCATGTCAGAAGCATTGCAATATTAGGCTCGTTTTGTTTGCAATTGGAAGATCGTTTCGTGGGTATTTTTTGATCCGAACGAATCGACAGATATGTGTTATGTATTTGATAAATAAAGTTTATTATATAAAAAAGTCGTAAATAGTTAAAAGTTGAGAGGCCCTTTTGTAAATTTTCCTATTTTTTTTCTTTCCTTTAGCTGGTTTTGGGCTAATGATTGGGCCAGCAAAAAACGGCATTGTTTTGCCCTTCAAATGTATAATATAATATAACGAGTTGGAATTTGACCAGCGCGTTGTGGCGGGGGCTAATTTGTTATTGTCACGTGTGGGTTAAGCGATTTCTTTTGTACCATTTTTATTAAAAAAAATTATATTTAGGGGGTGATATTTGTTATTCGATACCTTTTTTTTAGTGTTAAATTTTTTTGAAGTCTTTAAAAAGTTAGGACGTGGGCCAAAATAAGCCCAATGAAAGGCCGGCACTGTATAACGGGGTCAAAATAAGCAAAAATATCGTAAGAAGATAAAAGTAGAGGGTGTGTTTTCTAAAAAAAATTATATTAAACTTCAACATTTTTTATAAAATCATGCGTATGTCAGAAGCATTGCAATATTAGGCTCGTTTTGTTCGCAGTTCGTCGTAAATAGCTAAAAGTTGAAGGTACGTTTTTGCAAAAAAAAAAGTTCTCCCTATTTTGTGCCGACAAAAACTATAAATTACATGAATATCCTTGTAAAATTTCTATTTACATCAGTATCCTTTCAAAACTAAAAAATTCACAAAAATACCCAAATATGCAATTAAACTTTAAATTTTTTTTTAACTCAGTACAAATTTACAAATCAACGTTTACAATAAGATAGCGGGCAAACGAGCAACAAGCTGCGCCGCAACCCCTTTTTGGATGGCAAAACCAATCCTACTAAAAATAAAGTTTTGTGTCTTAGGTCAATAAAATTACTTCTGGCTCACAACCCGTTGATCCCTATTCGTAAACTCCTCTGCTTCTTGGTGCTAGGAAAAAATTATCAATAAGCAAGAGGATAAACACGTGTTGATTCTCTAAACAAGCTTTCTCGTGTTTAGTAACTTTGCTCGATTCCGCTTTCAACGCAGCTTGTCTTCCACACTTCTTAACAATTAAAAATTAAAACCGTATTTTAGTAATTTCTATGACTATTTTACCCTTATCTTCCACACTTCTTAACAATTAAAAATTAAAGACATATTACACAAAATCACAAAACTAGAAACCACGATTCATAAGAATATAGCTACCAGATCACTGTATTTACTACTAGTTATAAACCCCGTGCACGCACGGGGTTTTTTCTAAGTTTTTTAATATTGTATCGTTATCTATAAGTTTTGGTTTATAATTATTTTTTACGGACGTAGTAATAGTTCATAATATTCTATTGTTTTTCAAAGTAGTCAGCTATTTCATAGTATAGAAGTTTCAATTGAGACAAATTTGAATTGAACACAAAAAGGTACTCAACTTAAGGTATCTTTTCAATCAAGGTACTAAACTTTTTTTTTCCGGAGAATTTATTTAGGTACATTCTATGGTGAAGGCTAGATTTAAAAGCCCCTCATTACCATGCTACTTGTAATAGAATATAAAAAAAATAATACTATGATTCTGGATAACAGGCCTAGATATCTCTTTTTTACTTGTCATGTAGCCATACAAATGTCTTTAGCACCGGCTTAATAGTGATAGGGTGGTGATCTCATGCATTTCAGTCATTGCCTTTGTCTTCAAAGTGTTCTGTAGAAGGAAAAAAAAGCATATTGCTTTGCAGACAAAATGAAAACAGGTTCATGAACTTTAAAACAATGTTAGTTTTGTTCTCATGACAGCATATTTAGGAGAGGAATAATAAAAACCTGCAATTACTTATACTCATGTCATGATGGACTCTTGATGTCATTCTCATATATATCGTTGGTACAGAATATATATATTTAGGGGGCTCCTTGAACTTCTTCTCTTCTCGGGGGCTCTCCTATTGAAGCATCACCACAACTGCAAGATGTGTAAGGATATTTCTTGCAGTTTTTAATGAGTGTGTGTGACTCAAACTGGAATCCTTAAGCTCACAACCCTACTATTTGACTTTAGCTTCTGGGTTTGGTATGCTATCAAACTTGTTTTGAAATTAACTTGACAGCAAGAGAGTATGCTCTCGTAACTCTCATAATCATTTAAAAAAATGGACCATCTTGTTTACATGTAAAAAAATAATGAAGCTCTCTTACCTCACCCTGAAAAGATATCATTGCTCATTAGTTATTGTTATTCTGAAGTGGAAACACTTGAGGGGTTGAAGAATTATCAAGAAGAGAAAATCCAACCTTAGGTTCTCCCTCAACAATTGCCATTGCGGAACTTGATAATTGGCTAGTTCTAGCTAGTTTTTAATGTCGGGTCGTAAGTTCTTGGCCTAGAAGCAACTGCAAATATGAGATTACAGAAAACCAAACAATCAAGAATAGTTTAGGAAGTCAAGATGTAGGGCAGTAAAACCCACACATATACCGTTCATGACAATAGTATATTTCAGTAGTCACTCAATTTGTTCATGCTTAACTTTACCTTCTGAAACCCGTTTAGTACAGCAGCATTTCTTAAGTTCACGTTCATAGTTTTTGTTGCAATTAATATATAGGTAAAAGCCTTTTTCAGATGGTGATTCAAAGATATAATTAGCAAAATATTAAGAGCTGATCCGTATTATAGTATATATATAACACTAGGCAATGCAAATCCCAACCAATTGCCCTTGACCAAGGCAAAAAGTCAAAATTCACAAATAGAATCCATATATATCCGGAAGTTTGATTTCCCGGGTCGTTATGTCCCAACGAGGTGTGCAATTGAAAA